>JAHWFO010022678.1:9957-25705 GCA_023313115.1 Rhysida immarginata
AAGAATTAAGAAAGGTATTGTTACTTCTTGCATTTGTTTTATTTAAATTGCATTTTAATCTTGAATGTTGTGGTTCTCAATTTTGGTAAAGAAAGTTGTATCATGGTTTCTACAAAGTAAATACAGTAGAACCTCGTTTTTACGAATTTCAGGGAACCAGTAATATTTATTCGTAAAATCCGAACTTCGTAAAAAACACCCCCCCCCCCAAAAAAAACCCCACTTAAATAGGCACTGAATTTTTAATAGGCGGTATTTTTAATACCAAATAGGCTTATATGAGGTCTGTTCAAAAAATACGTAGACTGTTTGAATTGCGTGGGCCCTGTTGGTCCCAATCAAAATCGCTTGGTGTCGCCATCTTCTGACAGATCCGCAGATTACAAGGCAGTTTTTTGATTGCAAATATCAGTATTGGTTGATTAGCTACGCAGTTGTTTGTGAAGTGTGTTATTTTCGTTTGGCGGATTTTTAGAATGAGTGACTTGAACGAGCAAAGAGTTGCTGTGAAATTTTCTGTTAAACTCGGAAAAACTGCCACTGAAACTTTTGATATGCTCAAGACGGCTTACGGTGATGTTACTATGAAGCGTGCGACATGTTTTAAGTGGCATGCACGTTATAAAGATGGTCGTCAGTCAACTGCAGACGATGAGCGTCCTGGACGTCCTTCCACGTCAACTGACGACGCACACGTGGACAAAATCAACATCCTGGTTCGGGCAAATCGACGTCTGACCATCAGAGAGCTTGCTGAAGAGTGTGGGATAGCAGTTGGATCATGTCACAAGATTTTGACCGAAAAATTGAAGATGCACCGCGTTGCTGCGAAGTTTGTTCCACGCCTGATGACGGACGACCAAAAAGCCCATCGCGTCCAGGTTTGTCAGGAATTGCTTGAACGCTCAGAAGATGATGAAAACTTCTTGTCGAAGATCATAACAGGTGATGAATCTTGGGTGTACGGTTATGATATCGAAACAAAGGTTCAATCATCCCAGTGGGTGGGTGAGACATCTCCCAGACCAAAAAAAGCTCGCCAAGTTCGTTCCAATGTGAAAGTGATGTTGATAGTTTTTTTTTGATGCTCAGGGCGTAGTCCACCACGAGTACTCCCCCAAGGCTCCACAGTGAACCAGATTTACTACATCGAAGTTCTCAAACGTCTGCGGGATGCTATCCGGCGGAAAAGGCCAGAAATGTGGACGAGTGGTGACTGGTTGTTTCATCACGACAACGCTCCAGCCCATTCAGCCCTCAGAACTCGAGAGTTTTTGGCCAAACACTCGATCACTGTTCTTCCTCACCCACCCTACTCACCTGACCTCGCTCCTTGTGACTTCTTCTTGTTTCCCAAACTCAAAAGACCTTTGAAAGGAAGGAGATTTTAGACGATTCCTGATATAAAGGCAAATGCGACGAAGGCGCTGAAGGACATCACAAAAGAAGCGTTCCAGGACTGTTTCCAAAAGTGAAAACACCGTTGGGATAAGTGTGTGCGTCGGGGAGGAGAGTACTTTGAAGGGGACCCAGATGTGTAACTTCTGAATAAAGTATATTTTGTCTTATGACGTCAGTCTACGTATTTTTTGAACAGCCCTCGTACACTGATTAAGTATTTGAGTTTTGAAAATATTTAAGAATTGTTGTCTGATGCATATTTGAAGTTATAACATTATTTTAAGTAGTTTGAAAATTCAAAAAACTGTCAAAAATATTGTCTGGTACATTTATTAGTTGCATACAGATGTTTTTTAGAGTTTGTGAGGAAGTTGCTTTCAATGTGTTTTTTTTTACAATTTCTCGTCATTGTCATCTTCGTGTTCTTCTTCGCTGCCATCTTTGATTAGATCGCAAATTTCGTTATCATTTAATGTCGGAGAAGTTAAAACTTCCGCATCAATATTTACAAATTCTGAGAATTTAGATTGAAAATTCAGCTTACTTTTTAGGATTTCCCACTCTTCAAATCCTTCAAATTTGCTGTCGTCATCTTCGGGTGAGACTGCAAGTTCAGTTTCACTTTCGTTTGTGTAAAGAGCCTAGAAAGAGGAAGCATTCCCTCTTCTAGGCTCTCTAGTTTGCATTACTTATGGTGCCCTCCTCTGTTAGTGACAGCGGAAACTAGTCCAGTCAATCATCGACAGCGATAACAAAGGCCATATGAACAAAATGCAACCAGGCTGCTCACGCAAACAATTTTCGCTTTTTTAGTAAAATTTTTTACTACCAATTACAACTTTTAACTTTGTAAAATCCGAATTTCGTCGTAAAAGTTGTAATATGGAAATTAACAGGAGGGGGTCGGGATTTCAGAATTACTTCATAAGATCCGGAATTTCGTAAAATGCGAGTTCGTAAAAACGAGGTTCTACTGTATGAAAATCTTATTGAATAAGCGTATAGTTGCAATATATTGTAGGTGGACAAAATATTTTCTTTTCTTTAGCACATTTTTGTTAAAAAAGTACTTAAGCAGTCAGTTTGTTTAGATATCAGTCTTCCATCCATGTTTTTGTAAATACGACGGGGAATGTGTAGATTTAGTAGATTGTTGGAAGAGATGAATCCACATGTTACTAAGAAATGATGTTATAGGTAATAAGTGACGCCTTATGGTTTGAATCCATATTTTGACAAATTGACAGGTTAACATATGCAACTGAAATATGGCAAAATGCTGTCTCTGTTAAAAATATTGGTCCATACTTTCCTACAAGGTTAGTCACATAACTCTGTGGGGCCTTAGTTTTCAGAAATTTGACGAAACAAGATTGGAAGAAGTGGATAAGAGAAAGTAATATTTGTTATTATAGGAGGTCTGTTCAAAAAAAGACCAGAATTTTGACGTCCTAACTTTATTAACTGAATTACAACATTATACATGGTTGTCTTCTTGAAAGTGTACCTCCATTACAATGCACTGCTCCCATAGTTTCTGCCACTGTTGTAATGCTCCCTGGAATTCATTTTTTTGGGATAGGGCATAAACTGACTACGAATTCTGTTTATTCTTATCTTCAGTTTAAAAAAAAAAAAAGTCCAGGTGGGAATGCTGGTTGGGTCGGTCATAGCATCCCAATTCATAAAATTCTTGCAGAAGTTTTTCTTATATAAGCAACTGAGAATATATAATTTTAGATTTGATCACAAGTGCATGAACATGCAATTTCTATATTCGACATGCATTGAAGTGCCAAAAGTCATGGGAGTGTCGTATGCCAATTTTTAGGTGCTGCATAAAAGGTGTATAAATAGGCAGTACGGCATCGGTTCTGCCAATTCGATATTAGCAGTCGTCTGAAACATTTGGAATGTAATTACAGCCAAACGACGAGAATTGTCAGTTTGAACGTGGAATGGTAGTTGGAGGTAGATGCCTAGAATATTCAGTTTTTGAAGTTGGTTCCAGGAATTTAGCTTTCCTCGATTCATAGTGTAATGTGTGTAAGTGAGTACATATTTCAGGCATTATCTCCCACCATGTATAGCGCAGTGGCCGACCATGGCTGATAAATGCTCGTGACCAGAATGGTCCTTCAAAACAGACATCACTGAGTCAACTAACAGCCACATTCAACGAGGGGCATACTTGAAATGTGTCTGAGATCAATGCAGCGAAATTTGCCACTGATGGTATAAAGCAACAGAAGACCAACAAGAATGCCTTTGTTTATGGCACGCTATCTGAGATTGTGCATTGCCTAGGCTCGTGAACGTATTCATTGGACTTTAGATGACTGGAAATGCATAACTTGGTCCAATGAGTCACAATTCAAGTTAGTTCAAGGCAATGGTAGGGTCATGTGTGGCGCAGGTTGCATGAGGCCATGGATCCAAGTTGTCATGACAGGGGTTGGGTCCTCTGAACAGATTTGTACTACCATTGACTGGGAATCGTTATGTCCAGCTTCTTGGTGATCATTTACAGCTCTTCATGGCCTTCCATGTACCCTAGCATAGATGGGATATTACAGGGGGACCATGAATCTGGATGAAAATTACTCATGATAGGTTTGAGGAGCATTCTCAACAATTCTAACAAATGATGAGTTGGCCACTTACACTGCGTTCACACTCAAGAGTAATCACGTTATGGGCTCAGTGATTGGTTGAGCCATATCGCGTTCTTTATGTCGTGAAGGAGTGCACATAATAATATAATCCCTTTTGAAATGACTTCATGGGAATGTTGGACTATTTTAAAAATTAATTTAATGCTAATTACATTTTAACAAGCCCCTGGAGAAACTGTGTGCATTCGCATTTCATTCTTATTCCTGGATGGATGGTGCACGGCAAGATCCCGAAATTAAAGAACCTATTGCAGAGCCCGTTTTGCGGTTGGTCAAGACTAGAATTTCATCAAACATGTTGGGCTGTTATCGAATGATCCATTCATCTACAAGAGACTGCACCTGCAACACTTGGCAATTATGGGTGGCTGTGGAGACTGCTTGGCCGAACATCTCTTCAGAGGACTTCTGCTGACTGGTAGAATCCATGCCACATCGAGTTGCTGCACTTTGCCAGGCGAAAGGTGGTCCTGCACGATACTGAATAGGTATCCCATGACTTTTGGAACAAAAACACTAATCCTATTGTAAATCCAGATCATTAGAGCCTATTTTTACGCACTGAGTACGTTAGCAGTATTCTGTTGGATATGTATATGGTTTTGAATTTCATGGGGTGTTGATATTCTAAATATATATACACAATGGAATATAAAATTATGTTAAGTGTGAACTGTAAATAGTATAATACTGTTAACTTATAATTTTAACTTTTTGTTTTTATTTTAAAGGAGTTGTCTATACATGCTGCCAAAGATATGCCATCTAGACATAAATCTTATATGCCAGAGATTGTAGATCCTTCGGGAGAAACGGTGACTCTTAATAGGCCTAAATTAAAACCGGTAAGTCTTGCAATTTATGATGCAAAAATGAGTGTTACATGAAAAGAAAAGAAAAGAAAAATAATCTCGATTCAAACAAAATTTTCAGCAATGGTGAGCTGCATGACTTCAGATAGGCAACGATGTCAAGTATCGAAAAAGTTGTTTTCTTAAAGTTCAGAAGCATTCAAATTAATATCTTACATACTAAATTTAAAATACAGGGTGATTCAAAATGTCTGGCGTTTCAAAATTTTACTATGCATTTATTTTATCTGTTTATAATAAACTAACCAGATGCAGGGTTTAAAATGCAGGAAAACTCAAGTATTTTTAACCTTACCGCAATTGGAGCCTGTGGTAGCGCTAGAGTCACATTAAAAGTAAAGATGGCCACTGTGAATGAAAAGGCATATTGCGTCTTGGAGTTATGCAAAAACTCTATAATTTTAGTCCAGCGGGCATTTTGTAGGCAATTTCATAAAGATTGCCCTACTGACTAAAGCATCCGTAAGTGGTATGATCAATTTCTGGAAATTGGATGTCTTTGTAAACGCAAAAGCATGGGACTAGTAACAGCAGACATGCTGAAAGAAGTTTCGGAAGAGATTGGCCATCTTGACATTATCCGGGCGACTCGAGGGAGTCACATAGAACATTTGTAATGCTAGAATCAAAAAATATTTGAGTTTTCCATGTGACATTCCATAGGAATCATGTTAATTTAAGAATTGACTCACTGAATATAAATAGTGGGTGTCGCTTTGAAACCATTTCAAACTGACAACAATAACAGAAGTTGAGAGAAAGGAGTCGTTGAAACTTTACAAGACTATAGAACCTTTATTATACAGGGCAATTTGAAAGTCCCCGAAGTTCAAGTTTAAGACTTACTTACTGCAAAACCATAAAAGTATCGCTGCTTGTGGTAGATGAGTGCGACCTTAGGAATGCACTGTGTAACATGAGAGCACCACGTGGCACGACAGTGGCACGGGCAAACAGTGATGTTCAGAGTCTAAAGCTACAGCTGTACAGAATTCGAGTAGTGCAAGAGCTTCGTAGATTCGGAAAATCACATTGCTTACTGCTAAGTTTTAAGATTTTAAGCTCACGAGTTTCATTGCATGAAGTTGGACTCTGTTCTTGTGTGAGAACCATAGCTGACATAACATCATTGCTCGCCTGCATCTTGTCATGTGGTGCTCTCGTGTTGTGTAGCGCATTCCAAAGGTCACACACAATTACCACAAGCAGGAATACTCTGATATACTTTATGGTTTTGTAGTAAATACATCTTAAACTTGGAGTTCGGGGACTTTTGAATCTCCCTATATAATACATAGAAGCTACAATAATGATCAAGATTAATGCAGTATTATACCAGAATTAATGAAGAATTACCATGAATAAACATGTAATGTTGATTGCCTGCTGGTTTTCCTTAGTAGATCATCAATTTTCTTTTTGCACATGTAATTTTACTTGGTCTTCGGAGAAATTATTTTTTGCAAAACAGGCAAGTGCGTTGTGCTTTACTGTTTTCTTCATTACAGTACTTACAGTGCGTTTCAGAGCAACTTGAGTGTATTGGAACAGTTACGCAACCTTTTCACGCCCTGATGTGACGTCGCATAGAAAAGTAGTGCGGCGTAAGTTGTTGTGATTGGTGAGAAACAGCAACATCCAAAATGGCTGAAGCTTTGTCTTCGCTTCCAACGTTAGTCACCTCATCTTCACCAGCTCGTTATTGTAAGCAACATCATCGAGGCATTGATATTGGATCAACTACATGTTATTCGGTCCCGTAACTGTTCTAACACACAAGTTGCAATGAAACACACTATAGACAACATGTTGTAATTTTGAAGGTAGAACCTCCGTAGAGCGAACATCGATATAGCGAAATTCTCTCAATAACGAAATTTTTCTGTGGTCCCGGCAAAAATCCTATTGATTTAATGCTTTTTCAATCTCCATATAGCGAAATCTTTATAGTGTAATTATCCCTATAATGTAAGGGTTTTTCAGTCCAGACAATAAATTTTAAGGTATATTTTAGCTGTTTATTACGAAATTTGGTTCCCTCACTTAGCATGACCAGACAACCAACGAACGAAATCATCGCTAACGAAGTTAAAAACAAGTTCTTACGTCACAAGCTCTACCCAGTCGGCTGCAGCTGTGGCATTAGGCTTATTTTATCGGCAAAATTACGAAGAGTTTTCGAGAACGTTATCGCACCAAACTATCCATGATGCACTACACAGGAATACTGGCGGCCTGCTGAGGAGTTTATATGTGCAAGCATGTTAAAAATTTATTCTCTATGAGAATCGGCACGAGAAGTAAATTTAGAAGCATTCAAATTAATATAAAACACTAAATTTTTATATATAAATTCTAAATTTAAAATATATACATATATAAATGCAATTATCAGCAATTTATACATCAAAATTATGCAAATTTTAACACCACCTCCATACAATGAAATACCTATATAGCGAAATGATTTTGCCGGTCCGTTGAGTTTCACTGTACGGAGGTTCTACTGTAACACCTTTCTAATGGTTGATCACTTTTTTTTTGATTTTTAAAATTTATGTTCTTTTCATTTGTATTATTTTTAGAGAAAAGGGCAATATCTGTCTGAAATAGATGCTCTGAAAAAGGATAAATCAATAAAAGAAGAAACGCAATTACGTTTGAACTTTTCTGAAGAAGAGTATCTGGATGACGATGACGACGACACACGAGATCCGGATTGGTTTAAAACTCCGTTGTTGAAACGTACTAGAAGAAGACTGCCAAAGGTTAATCTTTATTTTTTATTTATTTATTTTTTTGGTATTAAAATCCATTATTAAATTGTTTAGTATACAGGGTGTAAATTTTAAGTTGATAAAGCAGAATAACTCGAAAAATAAGCTTCACACGAAAAAATGCGTAGAATCCAAAGTTGATTATTTTCGAGGGGGCATCTGCTGGTGCTAAAATTAGCCCACCCCCCCCCGGCCCCTGGGGGTGGGGCGGGGGGCAACTTTAAAATTTCAAATGGGAACCCCTATTTTTTATTGCAGATTCAGGTCCTACATAAAAAACTACGTACATTTTGTCTGAAACATTTTTTTTTATTTTTGGTAGATGGCGCTGTAATTCAAGAAAATCCATTTTCTCATTTTTGCGTGGAAATGGTTACGGAGAAATAAAAAATACTTATTTACTTCGTAAATTTTGCCGCAAAGTTATTATTTTATTATTTTTTGCCGCGGATTAGGATAATTTTGTTTTGTTTCGTGGTCATGAGGCCACACAACTTTATAATTATCAAACAAATCAACTGATTAGCTAACTAACTAACCGAACATCCTACGTACTAACGAGTGAACTCATTAACTAACAGAGTAAAAAAGTAAAAGACTGTGTAAAGATGAAGTTATTCCCGTTTAAGATTTGGTGGTCCTTAAAAGGACCGATTGTTTTCGTTTTATTTTTTCTTATTTGCAAATACTTGCAAGTAAATGAATTTCGGGGTGCTTGTATTTCCAGTGAGTCCCCTCGCCTCTCACTTTCGGCCTGCTTGTTGTCCTTAAATCCCTTGCATCTCGCCGTTTTATGAAATTAAATGTTCAAATTGATGACCTCCAACTTCGATGCATTTATTGACTCGTTTTGTAAATTCCTGAACACATCTTGATAACATGTCTGGTGTAATTGCAGCGCAAGCATCTCTTATTCTTTGAATCATGTTTTCGCGAGTGGTTGGCGTTTCCTTATAAACGATATCTTTGAGGTAACCCCATAAGAAAAAATCTGGCGATGTAAGGTCAGGCGATCTGGCTGGCCAATTCACAGGACCTTCCCTGCCGATCCAGCGACCATGGTAAAGTCGATGTAGTACTTCGCGCGCTACTAATGAATAATGCGCTGGACAACCATCATGTTGAAACCACATGTGTTGTCGAAGTTCAATACTCAGGTCTTCAAGTAGATCTGGTAGTTCATTTTCAAGTAGGTTACGATATTTGTTGCCATTCAAATTACCGTCTATAAAATATGGACCGATAAGTTTATCGCCAATTATCCCACACCAAACATTAATTGACCAAGGTCGCTGATGGTTGACTTCTCGAATCCAGTGTGGGTTCTGTTCACTCCAGTAATGCATGTTATGTCGATTAACTTCCCCGTGGTTTGTGAATGTTGACTCATCGGAGAAAAGAACTCGTGCAAAAAAATGTTGGTTTGTTTGCATCTGCTGAAGTGCCCAGTGACAAAACGTTAGACGGTTTTGGTGGTCATTGCCATGTAGTTCCTGATGCATAGATACATGATATGGATGAAATTTGTGGAGCTTCAGCATTTTCCAAACACTCATATGTGAAATTCCTGATTGCCTTGATATTTCTCTTGTGCTCGCATGTGGATTATGAGCCACAGCAGCTAGGACTGACACTTGATTGTTTTCTCCACAAACAGTAGCTGCACGGGTTCTTTTTTTCTGGTTCACACTACCTTCCGCAGTAAATTGTTTAATAACTCGAACAAAAGAAGACCGTGATCGCGTTTGGCCAGGAAAACGCTGAGCATAAAGCGCGACTGCATTATCAAAATTTCTCCCACTTTCTCCATAAATGTACACCATCTCAATTTTTTCTTCCACAGAAAGATAATTCATAATGTAAATTCAAAAGCAATACGGCGTTGTACACTCACAAAAACAGTTGAAAAATTACAATCTTTTCTTCTAAAGATCAGAATTTAAAATGTAAACATTCTGAAAAAAATGCCAATGTTTACGTTATTTGTTTGTTGACGAAATGTCTTCAAATTACATTGTAGTTAAAACAATGTAGGAATCGAAATGAATAATAAATTAGTTATTTCCACGCAAAAATGAGAAAATGGATTTTCTTGAATTACAGCGCCATCTACCAAAAATAAAAAAAATGTTTCAGACAAAATGTACGTAGTTTTTTATGTAGGACCTGAATCTGCAATAAAAAATAGGGGTTCCCATTTGAAATTTTAAAGTTGCCCCCCGCCCCACCCCCAGGGGCCGGGGGGGGTGGGCTAATTTTAGCACCAGCAGATGCCCCCTCGAAAATAATCAACTTTGGATTCTACGCATTTTTTCGTGTGAAGCTTATTTTTCGAGTTATTCTGCTTTGTCAACTTAAAATTTACACCCTGTATAGACCCCCTCCCCTCCCTTGGGAGGGGGGGGGGGGGGGTCTATAACACATCACGAATTGATTAGCTCTCCGATTTGAAAAACAAGGTGAATCGGCTCGAGGCTAATCTATGGATATGTAACACATGAATTGATACAATTGATCACCGGATTGAATACCTCGAACGGTAATCGAGACATTCCAACGTTAGAGTATTTGGTCTACAAGAGGAGCCTGCTAAAAATTTAACTGATAAATTCGTCACCTTACTTAGGTCCAACAATATCCATATATATTGATAACATATCCATTTCCAAAGAATACATCGTAGCAATTCAGTCTCGAAGACAGATCCGTCTGTTCTAACCGACTCCTCATTGTACGCTTCGCCTCCCCTGGCCTCCGGGACTTAGTCATAAGAAACAGAAGAAAATTTACGCAATTCCTTAGTGATCATCCTAGAGGACTTAACGGTCGCCCAATATCGGCTCTTGCAGAAGCCCAAACCTCAAGCAGGTCCCCGCAATGCCTGGAGCTTAGGTGGCTGAATATTTGTAAAAGACTCGCAGGGTAAATCTATACGACTTACATCTGTTAAGGATCTTGATAAAGTTCATAGAACTGCTTAAATTGAAAGTATCCAGCTCAGCAATACACGGTCATGTATTAATTTTAGTACACAGATGCTGTATACATTATAATTTAGATACAATGCGTATACTCAAATTCGTACACAGATTCTCTTAATATACTCTACAACATATTTTATTCCCTAAAAATACCAAGAATAAAACATTTCTCAAATGTTGTGTACAATCTGAAAATACCATTAAAAATAGGGTTTAGAGTTCAAATTGCCTTCAGTTATATGTAAGGGTCCCAAGACTTGCCATGAAATGCACACCTCCATTATGACTTCACCAACATCAAACTTCATGATTGGAACGATGCACCTAGGTAAAAGGTGCTCCCCTAGCATTTGTCTTATACCCAAACAGTTCCATCCAACTGGAACAGAGTGTAGGTGATTAGTCATTCCACATGAAGTTTTCTCCACTCTTCAACAGTTGCGTGTCGGCGTTCCAAACACCATTGGAATCTGGAATCCTTCTTGTTGGCACCATGTTTGGCTTGTTTGCAGCTACACATCCATGAATGTAAGTGCTTTGCAGTTACTTCTGCAAAATGTTGCATTGCACAGTAACTCCTGTTGCAACTCCTTGTTGATGACCTGGAGTAATTCCTGTGGCGTTTATGAATCTTGCACTTCAACATCCACCCATTGTGTTCAATGAGTTTTGGGGTCATCCAACATGGGGCATGCCTGTAGCATTCTTCAGTATCTTCATGATATCACCAACAGTTGAATATGCCATGATAATTTTCCTGAAGTTTCAAGAATAGACATGCCCACAATGTGGAATCCTATTGTTACTCTTCTCTCACAGGCACTAGATTCCCTTTGTTTAGCCATTCTCCACCTATGATAATGTTGCATGAGCTAGATAACACAACAATGCTATAAAATCACATCTGTTGATATGCGAGCATGGGTTCCACTGTGCAAGTCAGATTTCTTGTAAATTAGGTGGTATCTGTTCCGTTATTGTAAATTTTGCTTGTACCATGCGAAGGCCGTTGGTCATACATCATGCAGACTTGAGTGAGTGTGCTCATGGGCAAAGTGAAAAACAAGAAAGCAGATAATCGTGGGTATTGATGTACAGGAATTTTGTTATTAGTTTACCCATAGTGTTGCTATTTCTGCTATAGTGAAACTATGAGGGTCACTAACAAAGTCATGGAGACAATCGTCTGTCGTTCTCTAAGCATTGTGGATCATGGCATGAGCAACATCGATACAAACAGTCATAGAGCAACCTGTACGAGGTATGGAAAGCTGGTAACCACCTTACAACAATTCTATGGGAGTTCACAATCTCCTACAGCTTCTAAAATTCTGTTGAAGAATTTTTTTCCTCCTGGTCTGTAACTTTTTTATTTGTTAACCGATTTTCAAAATTCTTTTTGTATCTGATATTTATATTTGTTCTCTATGTAATGCACTATTCACTTTTCAACATAGTCCCCATCCTGTTCCACGCATTGCGCCAACGTGTGACGTGTCGGGTGAACCCATCGGAGAGAAATTCCGGGGTTGTTGTCGACACCAGGATCGAATGGCAGCTTTGGATCCTCTTCTACAGCACGATATTGCTTACCTGTACATGATTGCCATACACCAGAGGCGTTTCAGTGCAACAGTTCAAAGACGAAAGTCTTTGCACCTTGCGACTTTCACTGCTTCCCAAAGAAGGAGCACCTTAAGAGACATGAGTTGCGTTCTGATGACGAGATGAAAGATGCCATTCTATCCTCGTGTCGACAACAACCCCGGAATTCCTCTCCGACGGGTTGACCCGACTAGTCACGCGTTTGCACAATGCGTGGAAAGGGATGGGGACTATGTCGAGAAGTGAATAGCGCATTACATAGAGGACAAATGTAAGTATCAAATAGGGGGTGGCCGTGGCCTGGTTGTCTCGTTGGTTGGCTCGCTGATGGAGTTAAGCAGCTTCAGGCAATGCCAGCTGCTGGCTGGGTGACAGCCAGTGGCTTGAGGACCACTTCTGGGTGGAACGGCTATTTGGGGCACAGCTGTTGGGGGACTTTGGTCTGACCCATTTGCTGAGTGACCAGTGCTGGATGTCCAGCAGCTGGTGATAGCCACTGGTTTGTTCGTCCGCCAGCAGCTCTTCCGTCATTCCATTAAAAATAATGAGTGAAGCAATAGAATGGGCTATACCGCAGTGTGCGCATCGGGTGAGCAGCTGTTGTGATATGTGGGAGTTAAACCGAGCATTAACATTAGCATCCAAAGTGCCATTATTGAGTACTGTGTATTGCAAGGGCAAGCAAATAAATTTTGTTATCTTATGTGATGTGTATAGTTCCTTCCTACGCATATCTTAACAATTTGTACACTTTTTCTGGAGGTTGCTTTACTTTTGATAGTGTGCTTATTTGGATATTATTTATATCATTTTGACAGAATAGTTATTATAAAATCTTCTGCTTCTGATACTTTTGCTTTAATTGGTCATATATGATAACATAACTGAAAATGCCTCATAAAGCCTGAATTCAGTGTAATAGATGTAGCTGTAATGCCAGGATTCCACTTACATGGGGAAAAAATGCTGAAATATACAAATAGAATGAGAAAAGCTGAAGTCTTACTTGGGTTAAGACTTTTCCATGTGCACTTTTCTCATACGCTTTCTTTCAGCCGATATGAGATCATAATTCGGTGATGTAATAATATTCACTTTTTTTTTTTCGGTGAATTTAAAATGAATGTTGACTGTGAGCCTCTTGTGTTGAGGTAGAGCTTCTTATTGAGGAAATTATAAATGCCCCAAAATTTGATAAGTCATTCTCAATTTAAAGATACCACCTTGAAAAAAAAAAAACAATATGGGAAGCAATCAAGCTATCATGGAATGCAAATAAAATCATCCATGTGGACCATGCTGGAAACTGAAAAAGTGAGCATGAACAAGAGCAAATGATGTAGTTTGCATGAAGTTTCACTGTAAGGAGCCTTTTTTCAAATGTTTAGTTCTGCTTTTGCTACAAGTAAGAACAGGCATTCTGATTTTGCTCGAGTGAGAACAGGTGCACTGAAGCCAAAAAATAATTTTTTGCTGGAAGCGTAACCCCTTGAAATTCAGTTTTCTTTTTTACAAAAGAGATTTGGCCTTAGTGTAAGGTAAGCATATTAAATTTGTGTAGTACAGGTTCACTGATGATAAAATCTGAGGATAGTCAAAGAGAAGATAATATAACTGAAGAAAATCCTCAAACTTCCAATCTGCTCAATCGACAGAACAGAGCAGGCTGCTGACTTGCAAATGCACGGTTCCTGGTTCGAGTCCAGGTGGCAGAATTTTTCCTTTCCTTTTCTTATTTGTAATTACGTTAGGTTTGAGGAGTTTCTTCAGTTATATTATCATCTTCTCTTTGAGTTGAATTTTTATTTGATGGTTTTGTGACAAAGTGTATTATAATGTCTTTAGTTAATATCGCAGACGCATGTGCGACAAAGGGTATATGTCTTTAGTGTGACAAATGGGGTTAATTTTATGTCTTTTCTTATTTATTAGTCGCGGATGCCAGTGTAACCTCAGGAGTTTCTTTTCAATGCTAATATTACAAAGGAACCTTGTCCTCACTTACCTTGAATATTGATATTGTATTCACTCGTGAACCACAGTAGATACTACAGAAAATTGGTTCTTCCTAGGAAAACTTGAATATGTTATGCGAACAACAAAGTTGCTCACAAATTTTTGATGTGTCACGAATGTCAGTGTTATAAACACGATATAATCAGGGTGTCAAGTCTTTACTAATTCTTATCCTGTCGGATGCTAGTGTGATATAACCTTATATCGCCTTACTGTATCACTAATTATCCGATATCAGTAAATACGTTTAGAAATCTTTAACAGTTACTTGCAAAGTTATATCAAAAAAATTAGAGAAAGGAAAATAAAGAGCGATCCAATAATTAAAATATTTGACTTGGTGCTATTACCAAATTCCGTTTGTATTTAAATTGTCTTGTGTTGATGCTTAATGAGAAATAAAATAAAACTATAATTAATATTCTCAATTAATTTAGTTATGTCTATAAAGAATCGGTGATATTTTTATTTGAAAACAGCAAACCACAAACTATTGGCAAGTATCTGTATTAAGACTTAAGATTAAATTAGTGTTTGTAGAAAAATTACAGAAATATCTTGAAAATTTGTTTTAAATTCCAATGTAATAATCATAATAAAACGTTGCTCTCCTTTTACTTAATTTTAAAATGAGTATAGGTAACGTTAGTCTTATTGTCAATAGTTCAGGGTTCTTTATGGAAACACGCGTATTTTCTGAATTATTCAAGAGTACTCAATTATGACACAACAAAATTCACTTGTGAGGGCCCAATTTTATAAAAACTTATTTCTTATGTTCCAAAACATTCACACCATGCTTTTTTGATTACTGTTCTGACTCGCTGCGAACGTGACTCCCGTTTCAGTATCTCTGCATCAGGTTCAGGCTGCCCGTCGACCTCACTTGTTGCCCCGCAACCGCCGACTAACCTTCAGCCTCCCCGCCTGATTTATGCTACGATGCTCCATGGAATGTTAGTGTTCTTGCTGGAATTATCTTCGCTTCCTTCTCGTTCACACACTTATGTGCATCTCCCAAACTGGATGCGATTAACATAAGTTTTCATACATAATCCTACCAAGACCCATGCTTATGAGTGAAGCATGTATCATTATCAGGTTCTTGGCATCAATACATATGTGTACTTACTGCCCACAATGTTGCATCGCCCCGGGCATCGAAGTGTTGCTTTGATTCCCCTCGAGTTCATGTGTGGATCGATGTTATTGTTCCATTGATGATAATGGATAGGTAGTTGTCTCTTGTGTGTCTGATGTATGATTCTGACTATTTTTTAAATCATTTCCTTTTTATAAAGTTCTGAACAGTTTTAAGACTTCCTCCCATCTTCCCAGATTCTTTGGCTTCTTATTTCCAGTTACAAGATTCCCTTGTGGCTTTCACTCGGGCTGACGTCAGCACTATCATTCCATTAATG
>JAHWFO010022682.1:0-40039 GCA_023313115.1 Rhysida immarginata
ACCAACAATGCAAACAAAAGTTTGTGCAACAATAGGTATCAACAACGGTATCAACACGCAATGCACCAACACTATGCAAGGATCAACAATATATGTCTCATGACCAATAATGCAAGACAAGTTTGTGCAATATAGAATTCCTGTTATTCAGGCTTTTCTTAGAAAAGAGAATTCTTATTACTTAACAATTTCTTGAAAATCCTTAAAAATGATCAGTAACTGGAGATATTGAATTAGCAGACTTTAGAGAAAGAGTGAAAGACAATAGAGGAAGCACTCCTTTAGCTCCGTGCCGTATTGAGCAAATGGTAAGCAAGTAAATAGAAGAATCGCTAGACTACACAAAGTGATGAAAGGCCAATTTTTGCTTCAAGCAATCGAAAGAAGAAATGAAATTGCAACAACGTCAAGTGTACATCTAAAGTAAGATTACGTGAGTAAAAAATTATTTAGACTAGAAGGCATCCCTGGAGAGGTCCATCCATTGTGAGCCTTTAAAAAGTTTTTTTTTTCGGTAAATCAAGTCCCGGTATATCACCTAGAATGGATTTTTTCAGTGAAGAGGTAAATTCCTGTCTTTGGATTTTTCTTAGAATGGATAGTCCCTTCGCTGTATATTGTAGTGTTTGAGTTATTATTTAACCAATTTGAAGGTTTAATTTAGCTTTTTGAGGTTGTTCTGTTTACCTACAAGCGTAATTATCCTCTGCTAGGATGAATCGGCGACTACACAAAGGGATGAATGACCAAGTTTTGCTTCAAGACATCGAGAGAAGAAAGGGAATTGCAACAACATCAAGTGTGCTTCTAAAGTAAGATTACGTGAGTAAGAAATTATTTAGACTAGCACTGGCATACTTGGAGAGGTCCATCCATTATGAGCCTTTAAAAATTTTTTTCGAATTTTCATTAAGAATTTTTACTGTATTAATTCTAAGCTTTAAAAAGTCCGAGCAATGCCGGGTTATCACCTAGCTTATTTGGTAGCACGTCAGATCCAAACATTTTATAACAATACATTCTGACTATATTCTGTAAGAATGTGTATATTTTGGAAACTGAGATGCTGATAATGCGATAACTGAACATTCGTTTCCAAGAATTATTGATAATGAGCATAAAGTAATGATGCAGTGACAGAACATTATTAAGGCAGCGTCTATTGATGAGACTAAGGAGTCACGCGTGTCTCCCGTGAGCTCCCTATCAAACGTCCAGATGACTGGCAAAAATTTATGTGTCTGGAAAAGAAAGAGGAAAAACGAGTATTGGTCAGATAAACTCTGCAACTAAAACAGAAAAAGCTATGCGGGCATTTGAAACATCTGATCAACGGGAGTTTCCAATAAATCAAGAGGGTATCAGAGCTTCTACGTCAAGGGCAAGAAAAACTTGAGTCTAAAGTATATTTGGTGATGCTCCGCAGTGGTGAGGCAAATCAGGAATAGTTTAGATAAAGTCCCGGTATATCACCTAGACTTCCTGGTATTTTTAGTAGAATGGATAATCCTTTTGTTCTGTGTTGTACTGATTGAGTTTTTTCCTAAGTTCCTTAACCTTCGGGGTTTTTACACGAAGCTGGCAAAGACCTTAAAAAATAGTAAAGGCAAAACATATTAACATTGTACATTACTATATTCAACTAGAGCACAAAACGTGCTGGAAAAAATGCATGTTATCAGTCGCTGTGGATGAAGCTGTACCGTTCATGATTCCGACTTTTTTTAAAATTTCTTTTGTTTATCGTTCCTTCGCCCTGACCACGGGCATCAAAATTAGCGTCGTCTTTGGGGTCTTTTCTTTTTCGGCGTTACACTACACAACTGAGAAGTATGTCTGTCTCTATTCTCAATCATATTCCCAAGAGTTGTGGGCTCTTGTTTATAAACCTTTTCTTTGAAGTAGCCCCACTAGAAAGAAATCTGGCGAAATAAGATCTGGTAATCTTGCAGGTCAATTTATCGGACCATTTCTACCTATCCAGCGACCATGAAACTCACGATTAAGTACTTCACGTGCTACTGCCGAATAATATTCTGGACAACCGTCATGTTGAAACCACATCTTATGTCTTAGGTCCTCAAGTAATATCGGCAGTTCATTTTCGAGAATATCTCGGTATTTTGGACCGTTCAAATTGTTTTCAATGATTTAGGGGCTGATGAGTTTGTTGCCAATTATTCCATACCAAGGACAGTCTAAAGACATTTGACGAAACCTGTGTGGGTTTCAACACTCCAATAATGCAGAAATACAAATTTTCATTTGTTGGAAAATTGCTGATTGTTAAAATCCAAGATGGAAACAATGAAGGTTACATTGTTACTCGAACTAAGAGAGTCAGGTGACTTTTCCGTGCCAGAGCAACGCCTCCTAAAGATAAGGCCTGAACCAACTCCACCTAGACAGAAGGCCTGCGCACAGAAACGTCATACATTGTAACATTACAAAAAAGCGGCTATCGTTAATCGTATTTCTACCAATAATAAACCCTAAAGTTGGCCTTTTGAGTTGATGTAACAATATATACAGTTTCTGTGCGCAGGCTTTCTGTCTAGGTGGTGTTGCCTGAGCGCCAAAACATCACACATTGTTACATCATCATCCGAAGACACGTTTAATCGCATTTCTACCAATAATAAGCCCTGAATTATGTCTTCGCATGGTGATGTAAAAATGTATGACGTTTTCGCGCTCAGGCCTTATCTTTAGGAGACGTTGGCCAGGACCTGTCTTTTACGTGGTCTACGATCTCAACAGGAGGCTAACGAGAAGTACAGGCTCCGGCACTGAAAAGTCACCTGATCCAAATATGTCTAGCAACAATCCAACAAAGGAAAAAACACTGATTGTTAAAATGCAAGATGGAAACAATGAAAGTTACATTGTTGTTAGACCTATCTTGGTCACGTGACTTTTTCTTGGTCACGTGACTTGGCCTGTCTTTCACGTTAGCCTCAATCTCAACAATTGCCGCCGTTTTCTCGTGGCATAGCGCAGTTCATTATGTGTAGTGCAATGACGTATATTAAAGATAGACTCCGAATCCTATTGTTGTAACTTGAAGCAAATTGGGAAGCTCCATGCCCAGAACTGTCATGGCTGAAAGTGAATGAAGATGATGCAAAACACATGGCTAATCACGAGAGTAGCTGATTAATAATTCTTTCACACGCCGATCACAGAGTGATAAGTTTATCTTTTCGTTTACTTTGTATTTGAAGTATTTTATTATATTTTATAAACAATTTTTCGATCATGGTTTCAATTTCAATTTCGTTTCGATTGTCTTTCAGTAACGTATTTTCACTTTAGTTACGTATTTTTGATTTATTTTTGTGGAAAATGATTCCTGATCCTTTTTCTTGTCTGTTTGTACAGTTGTACGCAGTTTAACTTTGAGGAACGGTTTTGAATTAATTATTCCTCAGGCCCAAGATCTTCAGAAACAAAGCAGCCAGACAGCTAATTACACCACGGCTCACTCCTGCCCAGAACTGTCATGGCTCAATTTGCTTCACTTTTTGCCCCTGTTAACAATAGGATTCGGAGTCTATCTTTAATATACGTCATTGGTGTAGTGTTCGTGCAGAAAGTTCATAAATGACGTAACGGCACCATTCTAAATTTTGAGTTTTAGACATTTTCGATAAGGAACTTTTTGCTTAGATTGATGTATGGAATCACACTATGTACTCATTATCCCTCGTTTTATGAACACACTGTATGTAATTATGTATCATTACCATAAAAGAATAAGCATTCTTTCTCACTGGATGTCCATTAATAATACGAGGAGTCTTCTCATTTCCATCTCTAAATGCTGAAAGAGAAAAATTCCAATAAGTAAATAGAGTATTCTGATGAGAGCTGAATTTCAGTTTTTTTACTTCTCTCTGGAATTCCAAAAGATACTGTCTGGTTTTCTACAAAAATATATCAATTATGCTTTAATTTTTATTTAATGCTAAATTAACTAGTACATTAATTATTTATGTACTATATTAAAATGAGAACGAGTTAAAGGGCTTAGTAAAATGACGATAAGGCATTTTGTGACATCTTCAATCTGACACTAAAACTGTATGGCGCTAACATCGGTGCTTCCGCAATCTCATGATGTGCCTTTATACAGTGCATCCTACTGGTGCATTGTGCCTAGTTTTATGAGAGGGGCGGTCTTTGAATTCGAGGATACGACATTAACATTCTGAAAGAGAGCCAAGTCAAATGGAAGAATTTGTTAACACAGTAATTCAATGACTCAAGATTAATCCGAAGGGTACCACATAACTTGGAATCCATGCAGGGATATTTGTATGAATCTTTATTTTCTAGAGGGGTTAGGCAAGATATTGGAAATAATGATTGGCTGTTATCATCTATAAAACACCTTCAACTTTGTACAGGGTGTTCCACAAAGGACTATCTGAATTTAAAAGTAAATATCCCGGAAACGGAGATCTATAGAAGAAGGAACCTAATGGTATGTTTATTTCGAAAGTCGCAAAAATCTGATACGAACTTCAAAATTGTTACTTATGTTGCCGGTAGGTGTCGCTGTACGTAGCTTACTGAAGGAAGTGGATGGTTTGCGCCATCTCTATGCTGCGACAGATTCACATTTTAAATCGGTTGTGATATGATTGCACTGGCTGTTTGCAAAGGACAGTTTATAGCCTGTTTCTTGGACTGTGTACTGAGACTACAGCATGCAGCGCCACATGTTGGCATATCTATCTATATATATAAAGAAGGATGTTTGTCTGTGGGTCTGTGGGTCTGTGTGTACGTTTTTTATACAAGTCTACAGTTTTATTCCGATCTTGATAAAATTTCGCATACATGACCTTTAAAGCATGAGGAAGGTCACTGTCTACCTCAGATTTCGGAAAAATAATAAATATCGATAAAAAATCGATATTCATGGTTATGGCAAGGCATATTAATGAGAAATATCTCATGACCAACAATGCAAGGCAAAGTTGGTACAACAATAGGTATCAACAATGGTATCAGCACGCAATTCTCAAGCACTCTGCACGGACCAACAATATATATCTCATGACCAACAATGCAAATAAAAGTTTGTGCAACAATAGGTATCAACAATGGTTTCAACACGCAATTCACCAATAACAATGAGCTCAAAATGATGATGCAATGATAAAGCAGTCCTTTCCAAGAATTATAACAATGCAATATGGATAAGTTTCAATTTGTAACAATGCATAGAATTCCTGTTATTCAGTTTTTTCTTAGAAAAGAGAATTCTTAGTACTTAACAATTTCTTGAAAATCTTTAAAAATGATCAGTAGCTGGAGATAATGAAGAGTTAGCAGACTATTGAGGAAGAGTGGAAAGACGACAGAGAAAGCAAACCTCCGTGCTGTATTGAGCAAATGGGAAGCAAGTAAATAGAAGAATCGGCGACCGCTAGACTCCACAAAGTGATGAATGGCCAAGTTTTGCTTCAACACATCGAGAGAAGAGTGCAAATTGCAACAACACTAAGTATACATCTGAGGTGACATTACGTGAGTAAGAAATTATTTAGACTAACAGTGGCATCCTTGGAGAGGTCCAGCCATTGTGAGCCTTTAAAAAGATTTCTTTCGAATTTTCATTAGGAATTTTTACTGTATTAATTCTAAGAATTTTCATGTGTTTATTTTTAGGATATTGCAAAATTTAATTTAATTTTTTGAGATTGTTCTGTTTACATACAAGTGTAATTATCCCGGGCAACGCCGGGTACCTCTTCTAGTTGTAACTAATTTTGAAACTTCTGTATCAGATTTTTTCGGCTTTTGAAATAAACATATTTTTTTCACTTGGCTATCGCTCTCTATTTCCGAGATATTTATTCAGGGAACCTTTTTGGAACACCCTGTATTTTCTTAATATGGACCGATGCTGGTATGATACTGTATACAGGATGGTCCATTTAAGTGTAGACATGGAAATATCTCAAAAACAAAGCATCCTACGAAGGAATGTCCAAAATCAAAAGTGAGTTACTTCGCGGGGGAAATTCATTAGCCGAAAAATTAACCCCCCCCCCCATTTGTGAAGGGGGATAGCTTTGAAATCTTAAATAGGGGTAGCTATTTTTAACGCTATTTTCAGATTGTACACAACATTTGTGAAATGTTTTATTCTTGGTGTTTTTTCAATTGATCCAACCGTTTAGGAGACAGAGGCACTGAAAGTGTGGAACTTTTAAATTTTGAACCCAATTTTATCGATGAAGACAAAGAGATAGAGGGTGGGACAGAGAAACATTCTTATTCTGTATTTGATGGTCTTTAAGAATCTGAAGTCAGAATTTCAAAAATCCAAAATTTATAGTCACAAGCAAAGTCTTGGGGGCAGCCTGTATATTTTTTTTTAAGCTATATGCGATAATTATTTTGTAAGATTGATATCACTATGATGCGAAATGTGTCACAATTTTTTCTGTACAGAAATATTTGCAAATTCAAGGTAACAAGATTGCATGTTTAATCTCCAAAATATGTGACATGCAGAGAGTACGTCAGTAGAAAAATTTCATCTATTTGTGTATATTATGGTTTTGTTCTTAATATTTCTCAATTGTTTTTTTTTGTTGTTGTTGTTGTTTTGTTTTTTTTGAGCTTTTGAATGAATAGGATCATACTGGTAAGTCATTGTTATTACGAGACACTGGCAACATTGCTCATTTGCTGCAGCAAGGGGCAACGTATTCTTCTTTGTTGGGAAGAACACGGAGTAAGGGAGAAGAACAGAGGCGACACTCGATGACGTTTTCTGAATACGGATTACTGCGACATCAGGTGCATTGGATCAACTAAATAAAACGAAAATGAAAGTTTATTCGTATTTTACCAGAGAATAAGAGACTTTACTTTATACATGACGTCATTTAACATTCCATTTCTGTTTTTTCATTGGTTAACAAATTTTATCCGCGCGCAGTTTGCGCGATAATTAGTTTCAAATTCAATTAATATTGTTGCAAAGTTTCGTCTGACGAACTCACATTTTTTACCTTATTTATGGTTTGATAAGAACGAGATCGTTTATCTGTTGGCGACCATTCAGGAATGAATTTTAAACTATTCAAAGGCTTCGCTGATGGTGGCAGGAGCAGTTATCACGGAAAAGTTAATTGTTTTTTTGGAATTTCGTAAGAAAGATGAGTTCCTGTGCTGTTAAATGGTGCAGCAAGAATAATGCTAGAAAAATAAAAAGGAAATTTATTTTGTATTAATGAGTGCGTTGCATTATGGGAAATAATTGTGTTTCGCTTCAAGCCGCTGGTATCGCTACGGTCTACCGGATGTACGATTTTTTTGTATAGGTTTCTGTTAGAGTGTCGTTTCTGTATTACTCTCTTCTTCTGTAGGAAGAATCAGTGTTTTTTTTTTATTTAAAAGCATTTATTTAAACTTGCAATGTTAGTTTGTTTAGGTCAAATATTGTAATCAATATTAAACCAAAGTTTTTAGCCCCCCATATATGTTTTGCTTTCTTCAAGTACTTCACTCTATGGTCGCACGCAACATTTGAACGTGCCACGTTGCATTGCTAGGGAGCTGAAACTTGACATAGATACACAGGAACGATGACAATATATGTTAAAGAAAACAATTTTCAAATCGCTTCACTGTTTCGTGTTCTATTGGTACTAATTCATTACTACGAATTATTCGTTATGACAATAGGACAATTCGTTATGGCGAGAGTTAAATGTACCTATTGTTTATTCTTGCAAAATTAGGCTTTATTTACCACGTTTTAGAAAGAGTTTAAACTCAAGTGTAAGCATAACTCGTATTCACCACGCAGTTAAATGCCGCTGAGTCTAAGTTGCTTCCTACGGTCGCTTAAGTCGATCTTAGACCGATGCGCATGCGCAGTTTATCTCCAGCCACTCCGGCCAAAGAAAAAACAACATGGAGGACGATATGCAGTCTCATCTTACTTAGGAAGAAGTTTTGTTTCTAAACAAATTCATTCGTCGCAAACGATGAATATAATAAGAAAAAAAGACTATCTACCTTGTACAACTTGGCGAGGTTGATTTTCGAAAGCACTATCGGTTATCGCACGAAACTTTCATGAAGGAGACCAGCAAGCGCGCTGTTGTTTAGTCGCCATGGCCATGCTTGGAATGAAATGTGACCGTGACGTCAGATCATCGTAGCCCACGTGAAAGACAGGCCCTGGCGCGGAAAAGTCACCTGACCATCTTAGTCCGAGTAACAATGTGACCTTCATTGTTTCCAACAAACGAAAAATTGATGATTATTAAAATACAAGATGGAAACAATGAAGACTACATTGTTATTCGGACTAAGATGATCAGGTGATTTTTTCGCGCCATGGCAACGCCTCCTATAAAGAAAGGACGAGGGCTTATTTTTTCGCGCCATGGCACTAAAACGTCATACATTGTTACATCATCATAAGTCGACCAAATTTAGGGCTTATTATTGGTAGAAATGCGATTAACAAAGGACGAAGTATGATGATGTAACAATGTATGACGTTTCAGTGCGGAGGCTTTCTTTATAGGAGGCGTTGGCCAGAGCCTGTCTATCTCGTGGGCTACGTCACCAACAAGTGTCTAACCAACCTCTACTCAAAGCCTGAACGCAAAAATTTCATAAATTGTTACATCATCATACCTAGTCATGATTTAGGCGTGGCCTACGTAATATAATAGAGGCCTAGTCATCGGCCTCAAAACCTTCACTAGCTGCAATTTCAGTTTTTCATCATTAAAGGTCGCGATTTGGGTGTAAAACTTTGTAATGGTATTCATACTCATATTAAGAAAGGGCGCATTTTTTTAAAAAAGAGATAAAGTATTGTTCTGTTTCACGTTGTAAATCACATTCGAGAAAAAAATAAGTCGTTTCACCAATTTCTATCAGACCCAGAATAAAAGAAAGCTTGGTTGAAAGTGATTAGCAGAAAAGGTATTTTAAAAAGGTACCTCAATTAGAGAATGTATTGAAAAAATTTTAAAAAAAAATCACTGGTAGATATTTTTTCTATAATAAATGCATGTTTAAAAATGTAAACAATATAACATTCCAAATTTTTATTTTATAAATGTTATGTTTACTGCAGCTCCTGCAAACACAGTTAAAGCTGTAGCAATAGCTGTAATTGCAGGATACTTGGTGCGGATTTCAGAAAAAATATTGTTTGCCAAGATTGCCCTTAATTTGCTGCGTAGTCCAGAATCACAGTCACCAACTTCCCGTATTATAAAAGCAGTGGATAGGGGAGAATTAAGGCCATTTCTTTACAGAAATTTTATCATTAAATTAAGCCATCTAGATTTTTTTTAGGTATCCCCATAGCTTACATTTTTGAGCTTTCTTATGGCATTGGACAGGTTGGTTTGGTTTGGTGTATTAACGTCCTTTTCAACTGAAATGGTCATTTCAGGACGGCGTTATAGGAGCCGCAAATTTTGCCTCGCAAGGTTCTTTAACGTGCAGCCGGCAAACGACTACACGGGACCAACGGCTTTACTTCCCTTCCGAAGGAAGTGCGTGATCTCAGGATTTCGCGCTGAAAAATCTTCGTCGTCTTCGGCCGGGATCGAACCCGCGTACTCGGGCAACAGAGAGGATCACGCAACCACTGAGCCACCGAGGCCGATATGGCATTAGACAGCATATTGGTCAAAGCTGCAGTCCCCCTCCCCGAAATTGGCCACCATATCAACTAACTCTGTTATATGGGAGCCCCCCCCCCCCTACAAGCAGGATTGGGCCAGCCCCCTTCTATATACACGGTCCTGCTATAGAAATTCATTGTTTCCTATGCATGGAGTAGCTCATTATTCCAGTGTCCAAAATACAAAAACAATTCCAGACAGTTGAATTAATTCTGAAAAAATTTTAAGACCATACATGTGTAACGTGGCAGCTGGAATATCAGATGGAAATGTGAAAATGAAAATCACTCCATTTCCGATGTAAATCTATGTCCAGAAAAATTTTTAAATTATGATTTTACTTAATAAAACCAACCCGACCTCAATAAAACAAACTCTTTCAATTTCAATAAAAGAAATCCGCTTTAGATCTTCAGTCTTCGCTTAGGTAAGTATTGTTGCTTTTGAATAAATTTATGTTGAAATTTGAGTGTATAATGCTAAATTTAGTAAATTATGAAGTATATTTTATTGTTAAAAAGCCAATTTCTTATTTAATGCTTACTGTTCATAATGCATTTTACACCCAAATCGCGACGTCTGGTGATAAAAATTTGAAAATGCAGGTAATAACTCTAATGCATTCCAGCGCTGGCTGATGACTAGGCCTCTATTATATTACGTAGGCCACGATTTAGGCACAGCCCACTAGATAAAGGCCTGAGTGCTGTTTTCAAAATGGCGGCGCTCGCAGGCGGACTGTCTGTATGAAATAAGCTGAAATAAAAGAATTACTTCATAAATTTGCTTTAATTTTCTGACAAAATCTAACCAAAACAAGAATATAACTCGTAAAACGATTTTCAAATATGCTGAAAAGAAGAATATAAAAATTTGTTGTTTAATATTACTGTAATATTTTTATATACAGCAATGGCGAAAACTGCATGTAAATTTACGTATTCGATTGCAGCGCTCACACGAATCTTTCCAAACGCGCGCGAAATGAGAATGAAATCCTCGCACGTCTAAATGTTTTAAACTACTGGGTCTATGTTCTTTCCACTGCTAGATCAAAGTTATCATAAACGTCAAGAGAGAAAAACCATTGTTTCAAAGCATTGCCGGGTAAAATCTTTTAAGCATTCCAAGGAGCTTTAGCTCTGACGCAGATGTAATTTTAATATCTCACTTTTACTTCCACTTGGTTTAAATAAATAGTGGAAATACCTTTGATTCTGTCATTTTAAAATATATGCCTAACTTCAATTAGCCATTTTAACAATAACCCTAATATTAATTAGCCATTTTTAACAATAAGCCTAATATTAATTACCCATTTTTAACAATAGGCCTAACATTAATTAGCTAATTTTCACAATAGGCCTAAAATTATTTAGTCATTTTAACTGTAGGCATAACATAAATTAGCCATTTTTCACAATAGGCCTAACAATATTTAGTCATTTTAACTGTAGGCCTAACGTTATTTAGCCATTTTTAACCATCGCCCTAACATTAATTAACACATTTAATTATAGGCCTAACAGCACTGAATTTTAAAATGAAATGAGCACGTGCATCAAGAAAGCTTCATAACGGGCACGTGCTCCAGGCTGCCATCAACAATGCTTAAATGATAAACAAAAAGTAACACTGTATTCACTTATGACTCGTCGGTAGGATTCGATTGATATATCACATGCCCTAAGTTCATATTCTTAACATTAGTGCACATGCTTGAAGGGGTCCACGAGAGCTCATCAAAAGTTGATACATCGCTGTTAAGTTCTTCCATTTTCACGTTTTCGTGCAAACGATGGCTGGCCAGGCACATAAAGGTACTGATCATGCTTGTATTCTTATATATAGCTTTAGCTAAAGCTCGTAATAAGGGGTCATTGAAGCACTTTTTGGGGGTCATTTTCTCGGACGTAGCATTTCGAAAATCGAAAAGAATGTCATATTCGTCTTGTGCTCGTCATTCCCGTTCGAATGACATATTACATGCCTTATATTGCCAATAAAATAATTTAATGGTGGGGTTTGGGTCTCAATAGTCACGTGACTGTTAGACCGATTTCGACGACAAACTAATCAGGTGAGCTCAGGAAGGGTCTCTATCGAACAGCGAAAAAAGAACTTGAAAAAGTTAAGCATTCTCGAGAAATCGTCGGACATACAGACGGACGGACAGACAGACAGACAGACAGACACACAAACAGAGCGAAACCAATATATGCTTTTCAGCATATAATAATTAATCTATTACAGGAACTAATTTTTGCAGATTTCTAAAACCATCATATATGGTTTCGAAATTTTTTATAGAAAAGATGCTTTTTCTCCTCCTCCAAAGATGGCTCTACTTTGAAAAAAAATGAAACTATATTTATTTGCACTATGTTGCCATTGTTTTGATTGAAACATAAAGCCATTTAAATAACAAGTTCAAAAACTTAAATTTCGTTAGAAGATTAAAGCAAATTTGTGAAATAATTCTTCTATTCCATCTTATATCACACAGACAGTCCGCCTGCGAGTGCCGCCATTTTGAAAACAGCACTCAGGCCTTTATCTAGTGGGCTGTGATTTAGGAGTTATTATTGGTAGAAATGCGATTAAAGATGACTACCTATGACGTTATAACAATGTATGACGTTTCCACGCTCAGGCTTT
This sequence comes from Rhysida immarginata, assembly GCA_023313115.1. Taxonomy (NCBI): domain Eukaryota; kingdom Metazoa; phylum Arthropoda; class Chilopoda; order Scolopendromorpha; family Scolopendridae; genus Rhysida; species Rhysida immarginata. Next base: position 12,342 of record JAHWFO010022682.1, read on the forward strand.
CTCTTTAGGTGGTGTTGGCTTAACCACCTCCAACACCTCCTAGTGTCACGGAGTTCGAATTCAGGCGACACTCGCTCGGGGTTTCGCTCTCGCTTCTTCTATCGCTCGAAGACGGGAGCGGAGCGGAGCAAATAGTGTCGTCATACGAGTCAACACAAGGCGACCAATGAGAAGGAGGATTACGGACGAGTCGGAAGATTTGAAAATTCAAATCGGGAACTGGAGAGAAATGGGAAGAAAAAGAATCGTGAATTCATCGGAGACGGGCGGAAAAAGTGCGATGCCAGAGGAATGAAGCGCAATGAGCTTTAAATGGTAAAGCCGAGTGGAGAACTCCAAGACGGTTTGTAAGGCGAAGGGAGAAGCGGCTCGCCGGGAGATGTATCGGTTGCTGCGACAGCGTCGAAGCCGTGCCGGCAAGACTTCAGGGCGGAGATTTCCTTAGCGGAGCGACGGGAGACTAGTAATGGTTTCGTAGGTTCGAATTGGAACGCCCATATCCACTCCTGTTTCTTGGTGAAAATGTTATCGGTCTCGCCCACAAGTATAGTGAGTACAATTTTATTAGCGAACTGTGGCTATCGTGAATTGGGCACAGTTTTTAGTGATTTATATCAACGGGAGCTTAATGGCTGCACGAGGTTTCGAAGGGCATGGCCCGGTGGTCTAAGTGCCTACCTGAAATACGGGTATATGGGTTTGCCTACGTGGAAAAGTGATGTTACGGAAACCTGCCTATTGTCGTAGATTTCCCTTTTGTTGGTCTACGCTTAGTTTGTTTATTGTTAATGTGCCATGCGCTCTATTTTTATGCCAAATGGTGTGTTATATTTATTTCAGCGTGAAAAATATAATGAGAGTGTGTCGTTTTAAAGCCCGAAAAGTTATCTGTTATAGTTAACTGATAAGGACATTACTGGACTGGACATTCATTTATGTTATAACGACTTTTTGAACTCTTTGTAAAATTATTGAGCTTCAAATTTTGAACGTGTTTTATGTTGTTTAATAGGTATTACCGGAAATGACTTTGGACTTCGAAGCTCCGCATTATGCAATGTTATGTTATCATTGCGCGGTCATGTGAGTGTTTCAATATTTTCCAAACAGTGAATTGGGTATATTAAGAGGTGTAATTTTATACAAAGGAGATTCCCTTTTATGCTAATTTCAAATTTTGTTTGAACAGGTTAATTAGTAGTTAAGCCTTTGTTTTAATTTGCGTAATTTTGGTATTGTTGTGTAAGCGCCGTTGGGTTCATCTTCGTTAAGTGTTTTGGTGCTTGCATTAGTTTAAGACATTTGTCTTGTATGGATATATTGTGATTTAGCGTTTTGTTGTGAATTAGAGTTCTAGTTCACATTTTTAGAAGTTATTACCTTACGTTGTCTATTTACGCATGAGAATTGATTGTGTATGTATATCGTTTGTTCACATAGATTTAGGCGGATTGCTTTTAATTGTGAGCCTATGTAATTATTTTGATAGTCTGAAGCTGTATTAGGATTGGTGTCACCTTAGAGCTTAAGGTATATGTGTAATTCCATTCATGTTTATTTATTTACGATTATTCATTCAGCTAATTATTAAACTTTATTTTATTATATCCTACCACTGTTACGTGTTCCTTAAATTCCACTGCATCAGCTATTTTAGCCTGCTTATACACGTTACACCTAGAAAGAAAGCCTCACAACTAAAAGGTCATGCATTGTTACATCATCATATTTCGACCATTGTTGATCGTAATCGTATTTTAACCAATAATAAGCCCTAAATTTGGTCGACTTATGATGATGTAACAATGTATGACGTTTCAGTTGTGAGGCTTTCTTTCTAGAAGATGTTGGCTACCAACGCTTCTAGACACAAGGCCTCGACACGGAAGACTCTGAAGTCATACAGTAAGCGGCAAGGCCAACTATAATACAGGCCGGGGCAGTCGAAAATCACCTTTTACATTGTTTCCGACTGCCCTGGCCTGTATTTATAGTTGGCCTTGCTGCCTACCGTTTGACGTTAGTCTTCCGTGCCGAGGCCTTGTGTCCAGAAGGTGTTGGCTTAACTCGCTCTTTAGCAAGTGAGGCTTGATATTTCAACTTCTTTTGAACCTGATTGGTATTCTTCAACATTTCAAGGCGTCAGCTTCGGTAAGCCGTAGCGTAAACTAAACGTCGTTGTGTCGATTTCTGTTATTGGTTCAAAGTTTCACGTGACCTATGACACGTATATGACCTGACGTCACGGTCTATTTTCATTCCAAGCATGGCCATAAATGGCGATAAACAACAATGCGGCAAGAATGTCGTAACAACAATGTGGTAAAAATAAATTTACTTTCAGCGTGTACAGAAAAGCAAATTTATATTTAAACAGTGTGGCGGTTATTTTTCTCAGTTTGAGAAAGACGTTTTGGTCTCGTGTGTGGAAAATTTCGCAAATATCATCGACGAATGAATTTGCTTGTGACTAATGAATTTGTTTGCGACGAATGAATTTGTGTAGAAACAAAACGTCTTCAAAGTACGAAGACTGCATATCGTCCTCCATGTTGTTTTTCTTTGGCCGGAGTTGCTGAAGATACACTGCGCATGCGCTTTAGTCTAAGATCAACTTAAGCGGCGTAGAGGGCAACTTAAACTCAGCGACGTTTAAGTTGACTTAACCGCGTGGTGAATATGACACGTTTGAATCCGAGTTTAAAACGTACTGAATACGGGCGTAAGAGATTTATCATTGGAGGTAATAGCCAATGAAATGTTGGTGTATACCAATCATGTTAAAACGAAGTTGAACTTTTTAAGCTTGACTTCCGCAGAAGAGCAGGTTAAGCTGCTGTTGGTGAATATGGGCGTAAATAAAACATTATAAAAGCTGCTTGGTTTGAAAAAACCATTTTCCTCTTATCTTGTTTGGAATTTTTTAAAAAAAGAATGCATAGGGAAGAGATAAACGTATGCTTTGGTTGTTCGAGAATGTCCCCTTGGAAAATACATCAAGGGTTATTCATCGCTGGAATGCATAAATAGTTTGGGATGGCTTTGCAGCTTACAAGCAGGATCTTAAAGATTGTATGAAGGATGACAGAGGGTCATATGAACGTAACTAAGCCCCATTGAACTGCCATTTTTGAACTTGATGGGAATCTCTGAAATGTTACAGAGGCTCTCCAAGTAATATAGTCGCAATTGATGTTACATCTAGTAGCGTCATTAACATAGTAATTATATAATTGTCAGATCCTCGGAAGGAAGATCGAATAGAAATCACAATTCCGAGGATTTGGCATGGATCCAGCGAGAGAAATTGCCGGTGCAAAGGAGGAGCTCCCCCGCCAGTAATGGATCTGCGAAGAAGAGAGAGAAGAAGAAGAAAGACGATTGGAGGATCCATTGCGCAGAAGCGCCTCAGAATTTTCCAAGACCGAATAAAAGGAAAGGCCGCGGAGAAGGAAATCAGAAACTGAATACGAAGTCACCTGAGTGGAACATCTCCTGGCATTCGAGGTTGGGATTCCTTTCTCATCGTCGCCTGCTGCCGTTCTCTCTCTCTCTCTCTCTCTCTCGCCCGAAGAAGTCTGATCAACAGACGTCGCCCCGTCGATCTCCTATATGGGGTTTCAGCCTGCCAAATTTCCGAGGGAGCTGCAGCTAGCAAGTGAGCATAGAATTAACAATAAGAAAAATTCTCGCTATTCTTCTCGTCTATCAGTGGAGCCCAGATGACAGCGAGCCCCATCGCCAGAAGTATGTCATAATTGGACCACAGCAGAGAGAATACCGACCCCAGCACGAAAAAGGCCGCCCGTCGGATCGAGTTGGAATCACGATAAAGAAACAAAACGACAGCCGCCAGAAAGGGGATCGAGTCTTCAACCGCATATTGCTCCAAGCTGTTCTTCACAAACAGATGAAGTCAAGGCAGCAGAAGGCAAAGGAACAAGGCCAGGCCCATATCTAGCGAATGACGTGGACACTCCGAGCCACAAATCCTCTTCACGTGAAACCCAATGTCCCTTCGAGGTTGATAGCGTCGAGGCCGTTGTTCCTCTAGAAACTATAGCCGGGATTCTCGCGGGGCACCCTAGGGAATGTCCGCGCTTAGGTATAGGGGAAAACGCTGAAGGTACTGATATTTATTAGGTTGAAATTCTCGTTACATAATATTAGTTAATCTGAAGTGGTTGTTGACATTGATGAACTTTTTGCTAATCTACAAACCTAGCGTCAATAAACTTCGGACACCAAGTAATTTGGCTAAAAACACAGTGAAAATTGCATACAGAGGATCGCAGGCTAATGAAAATAGATTTACTGAGTATATGTAACAATATCAACATCGATTTAGAATCAATTTAATGGTGTGAAATAATTTATTCAAATTGATGTAAAATTGCGTTGTCAACAGGTTTCAAAGAACTTCGTACACAAGTGGTCGCCAGCATATAGAACTTTCCTGAAGGCTGTAGAAACGCCCAGAATGCTTTGCATCAGGCTTTAAAAGCACCGTTCACGCGACAGAGCACAGTATTCGTGTTGTTTTGAACTATGGGACGTGGTGAGCCAGTAGAAACGTGTATACGGCAAAAAATTATACAGCAGCTCCAGAACAACAAATCCCAGCGAGCTATTGCCCATGAATTATCAGTTCCACTCTCTACTGTTAATGGGATCATCAAGCGTTTCAGAGAAATCGGGAAAACAGAATCAGGGACTGCACCAGGCAAGCAGCGATTATTGAATTTCGACGTTACATTGTGAAAAATCAGAATATCCAGAAAGCTGGTTTAACTTTTTTAAACGAAAAGGAAATTGACTTTACGAAGGAATTGACATTGCGAGAAGCTGTTAAACAAAGTTGCGGAAGACAAGGATACTTTAAGTGTTCTTGCAAATCATCTAAAAATATCTTCTATATATATAAAGAAGGATGTTTGTGGGTCTGTGCGTCTGTGGGTCTGTTTGTCTGTATGTTTTTTATACAAATCTACAGTTTTATTCCGATCTTGATAAAATTTCGCATACATGACCTTTAAAGCATGAGGAAGGTCACTGTCTACCTCAGATTTCGGAAAAATAATAAATATCGATAAAAAATCGATATTCATGGTTATGGCAAGGCATATTAATGAGAAATATCTCATGACCAACAATGCAAGGCAAAGTTGGTACAACAATAGGTATCAACAATGGTATCAGCACGCAATTCACAAACACACTGCATGAACCAACAATATATATCTCAAGACTAACAATGAAAGGAAAAGTTTGTGCAAGTGTAATTATCCCGGGCAACGCCAGGTACCTCTTCTAGTTGCTTAATAAAAACATGTATATGTAAAAAGGACGGTAGGCAATGCAATAGTAGATGCCAAGGTAGTATGCCGTGCCTTAATACTGAAAGACTTTTAATTAATTTTGATACCATATGTTTCATCCACAAATACTGTTTTGTAAATCAGCCCAAATTTATTTTGTTTAGAATAAAAATAAATATTAAATAAAAAAAAATGAAATTTGTGTTTCCTTTTATCCATTTTATTACTTTTTTAGAATTAATATTCAATATTATCTTATAATATTCACCATAAATTATTTATGCTTCCTTCTTCTTGCTTCAATTTCTTTGAATAATCATTTCAGTTTCCTTTTATTAAATCCCATCATTTTCTATGACCATTTTAATTATTTCATTCTATAGTTAAAAGAGTGTTTGGGTCTATTGATATTTATCATAATAGTTGGTAAGCCCAGTTCCAGAGATTTAAAGCAATATAAGAATAAGGGAAAGGAAATTAAGTACTTACAGTCTATAAAACAGGTTATAATTGGGAGTTAACAAGAAGTTAATCCTTCCGAGGAAGGTATAGGAAAGTAGCGGAAGCGCTGAGGTTATCTATTTTTACCCTTATATCTGCACTTTTTAACCCCCCCCCCCTATTGTTTTAATCGAAAAATTGATTTTCTCGACGGTAGTATTTAGAAAATGAAAAAGAGCTCTATCTTCTTTCGTTTCTCCTCATTTCCAAGCGAATGATACATGACATGCCATATGTTGCCATAGCTCTAAAGACCAAGTGACTGCCACCCCCACCACTCCGACCCTATTAAGACAATTTGGCCCAAACTTAACAGAAATGTTGATGTTACATAGAGGAATCTGCATACCGAATTTCAGTCTTTTATATGCATAAATACGCGTAGACCATTTGGTCCCCTCTAATTTCCGCCCCCGAAACTCCGACCCCAGTGGGCCAATCAAAACCAAACTAAATTGTGAAGATGTACATGCCCATAGTAAGCTACATTCCGAATTTCAACTTTCTACCTCAAAAAATGCGGAAATTATGAAGGGGACGGACGGACAGACAGACAGACGGACATTCTTCCGCTACTTAATAATTATAAAAACCTATTATTCTTTAACTGTCACTTTAGCCGAGCCTGTGGGCCAGGTAAGATATTAATATGTGTGTGTGGAACGCCGGGCTAGTTGGAGCCTTGAACCCCACTGCATTTGAGCACCTGATTCTTTTTAATATTTTAAGTCACGATTTGCAGATATTTTTATGACATAAGACGCCACATTTTGGACGCAGTTAATTTCTCCAGAAAAAATGTATTTCCAATTGAGCCTGGGTCCCACACTAGTTTCTTAACGTCACGATCTGCTAATGTTATCGCGCTAAAAGTTGAATGCGTTCCTCTGTGCTTCGCAAAAATAGTCAAATAGAAAGCAGTTTAGCGCACCAAAGATCATGTCGACATTTCTTTGACCATAAGTGCTACTGTTTATCAAAATCTGCGCCTGTGGAATCACCGTAAACTCTCTTATCTCTCAGACAATCACACAAACCTCAGCTGCCGCTCACTACAAGAATCTTTACCTTGCAATCAAGTCGCTCCTCACACGCAAAAAACATAAAAGATTGCCTTTCCAAATCTTCGAGACCTTAAGGATGTTTTTCACTATTTCCTTAGCTTTAGCGTATGAAGAATCAAATATTTAATATCACAGTGGGATATAAGCTGTGGATACTATCTTCAGTCAAAATGCGTTACTAAACATCTTTTTGACTCGTTCTCATTTGCTTAATTATAATAAAAATATCAATAAAGACAACCTACGTTTATTTGGCGAGCTTGGATGGTGAAGTGATAACTATAAAAATTTAATCAATTTTATATATGTATAGAGATATTAAGTATTGCTTTAAATAGAAATCTGTGTTACATAAAATATTAATAAAATAATAACTTACAGGAATAACGCATGGCAAGGATACCACGAAGACCAAAAGAAGAATTGGAGAGGACATGTTGATCAAGCTGTTACTCAACTCGAAGACAGAATTTTGATTTTGATGTAGTAGAAGACTCAGGTTTTTCTATATGTGAGGATCCCACTCCTGAGGAAAATTAACAATCAACATTTTTACTACAATGAATGAGCTTTATAAAATTCTCATTAAAAATCATTAAATTCTCAACACGTCTGATAATAACAAAGTTGCAGGCTTTGACACAGTTCGTGTGTATTGGTTAATATGGAAAGCGTCTTTGTTAGTAATTTACTGATGCCAAGTTTTATGAAGTTACATAAAGTTACATAAATATTACATAAAGTTTAAGCAAGTGGTAAATGACGTATGATACGAGTAATAATTGTGTGAGGACATTTCTTAAAGAATATACAATTTTTATATGCATATGATACTGTCATATTTCAAATGATCTATGTATAGTTAACACCCGCCCCCGCCTGGATTTGATCGTTCGTAATGTCCATTAGTGTTTTCATCCACTTTTTTTAAAAGGAAAGTATGTTTTACCGTTTCCTTGTTCGTTTTATGTGCCCCAATTTCACCTTCGAAAGATGAAAGAAATAAAAAATAATAATAAAAGGAAAATAAAAACGAAACGACAAAATAAACTCAAAGTTGACGGTTTCTTTTTTGATCTTTTTATGCGTCCAACCTATTTCGTTAAGAAAGGATGACGATCAATTTAAAATTAACGGATAACCGTGAAAAAGAGAAAAATATAGTAACAATAAAATCCCCCGAGGAAAGTATAGTAAATTATTGGAACATTTGAGTTCATCTATGTTTTACTCCTTTTATCCGCACTTTTTAACCTCATAAGAAAGCTAGCTGATATACCCGACGTTGCTCGGGCTGTTTTTTGATAAATTTTTTCAATATCTGAATGTGAATATACAGAAAAAAGAACACATGAAAAAAAGCTTGCGAACTAAAGCCACAGCCAGGGGTGAAGATACGTCAGTTCGGACTGTAGTTTCATTTTCTTTCTACAGGGTTGTGCATAACCTTTTGCTAGGGGTCTGGAAAATAAGCAAAACTAAGTGGAATGTTCTGCGGTTGATAATCAAAAAGTACGTTTATTTCTGCTTTTATCACATCAATATTTAGTGTGGCCACTACCTGCTTCTCGAACAGCACGCATCCGTTTCGGGTAGGAGCGGAGGAGTGTCTCAAACAGAGCAGTATCGTACTCCATGTCCTTCAGCACAGATGTCAGGTGTCCCATTAAAAGGTCTCGAGAATACCGATTTTCACCACGTTCTTGAATCATTAAAAATTCCACTGCGTCTTTTAACACGGCTCCAAAATGTTCAGCAACGTTTAGGTCAGGGGATGCACCGGGCCATTCGTTTGATGAGAAGAAATCGATAGCACTTTCTTTTAGCACTCTTATTAGCAATGATGTTTTTGGTTTCCTGTGATAATTTCTCGGGCCTACCCTCAGCAAATTCGGCATGGCAGTTATCATAACATTTCTTCCAATTGTCCGTCACCCATCTATCCGATTGGTTTAACTTGTTCGCAACCCATTTGCGATTAATAAAAGACGCACCTGCTTCCATTGCCTCTCGATATGCATATGCACGAACTCTATCCATGAAACGCTGCTCTTCACTGTCATTTATTAAACCAGCTATATTTGTTTGATACCAATAGACGCACAATGAACTACTCTCTGCCGAAGCGTCATAAGAGTGTGCTACAACGCTGCGGTTTAAGTCGCAGCCCCCTAGCAAAAGGTTATGCACAACCCCGTATTTCCCTTTTCACCGTTTTTCTCCGACACTGCATCAAACTCACTCAGCTGTACAGGGTTTGCAGATAACTACAGAGCAGTATAACGGGAAGTCTACCCGCTTGTTTGCAGGGGCCGGCTCGACATCAAATGATAATTGAGTAATTTTATTTTGTTAAACTTGTTTGGATATTCACCCCCCACCCCTCCCCGACTGTGGAAACTGCTGGCTGCTGTAGGCCACCTTCATCTCCCTCCATTCTGCCAATCGACCGAAACGGCCCCTGCAATCGAACGTTATACAGCCCTGTAGTTGTCTGCAACACCCTGTACACAACATTTCAACATGATCGAAGTCGAGTAGAACTGCTAAAGGGCCGGAGTTGGAGAGGCCATCCATTGGGAGCATTTTAAAAGAAGTCTTCTCGTTTCTTGAATATGACTTTTTACTATATTTATTCTAAGCTTTTTTCATGTGTTCATTTCATCTAGTTATTCACATTTTCAGTATGCAAAATTTCATCTGAAAAGTGCTCGAGCCACGCCGAGTTTTTCTGCTGGACTCCATAAAGAAGACGGTCTCGTGTTGCATGTGACGTCATCTATTGGCGAAAAAAAATTTCCACTTTTTAAGATGAGTTTTAAAGGCAATGGGCGTGTTTTTCGTTTTCTTTACGTATTGAGCAATAACATTGCAGTCAGTTTCCAGAAACCCATTATCATCAGCGGCCTTCCTCTTGCGTTGAAAAGCAAGCATAAATCAAAAGGACGTACCGGTAATTGAAAAGGAAAAACGTGTCTGAAAGATGTTCGACACGAAATTGAAAGTGAAACCATGTTCGAAGAATTGCGAATAAGAAAAAAAAAGAAAAAGCAAAGTCCACGAATAAAAAACCTATCAACACATGGTCGGCGTATGAAAGAACTAAAAAAAAAGTTGTCCGCATGTTTAGACATGTGTTGTGCATCTCCAACACTCACTTCCGGCTATGTCGGCACTTGAAGGCGACGCTTCCCAGTTTGCTTCAAGGATAGCGACAGGAGTCAGGGACAGTCTATCATGAGCGCTACTACCAGAAATTAGAATTTTTTCGAAAAAAAAAACAAATTTTTTTTTGAGAAATCTCAGGTAGTGCAGTGACCTTCCTTTTGCTTTGAATACCTAGTGTACAAAGTTTCAAAGCAGTCGGATGAATGGTATAGGAATGCATACGGTACAAGCAAACAAACAAACATAAATTTTTATATATAAAGACTAGCTGATATACTCGGCGTTGCTCGGGCTGTTTTTTGATGAAATTTTGCAGTGTCTGAATGTGAATATACAGAAAAAATGAACATATGAAAAAGCTTAGAATTAAGATTGTAAGAATTCGTATTCAAAATACGAAAATACTTCTTTTAAAATGCTCCCAATGGTGTCCTCTCCAACTTCGGCCCTTTAGCAGTTCTACTCGGCTTCGCTAATGTTGTAATGTTGTGAATTTGACGCAGTGCCGGAGAAAAAACGGAGAAGTGTAATATAAATGTATGATATCTTTATGTCGTTTATAAATTATTAAGGAATTTCATTTCCAAGTCCCGAAAAGCTAATCTAAAATATTCGCGGGACCATTTTTTTCAACTGCCCTATTTTTACGTTTGATATATTACATGTTATTTTGTAATATATTCCAAGCTGTTTGATATATTACATGTTATTTTTTAGCATTGAAATTTCCTTTGGCCCCTAATACCATTTTTCCATGTACCGTAATTTTCGGGAGTAACGCCGCACACGCCAAAATTTAACAAAAATGTTAAATCTCCGGAAGTAGCGCCGCGGCGGCCGATACGCCGCACCCCCCCCCCCCTCCCATTACACACGGTCCGTTTTGTATAACTCGCTAAAGGACTCGAAAGTCGTTGGGTCGATAACGGTCGACAGTCAAAAGTCGTTGGAGAGAGAAATACTGGGAGATTATGCTCGTCGAAATACTCACCACTTTCTATGCATTGTTACAAATTGAACCTTATCTATAAAGCACAGACTTTTGCTTGCATTTTCGGTCATGAGGTATATATTGCACGGACCGTGCGTACTGTTGGTGAATTGCGTGTTGATACCTATTATTGCACGAATTTTGCCTTGCATTCTTGGTCATGAGACACTTCTTAATAATATCGTTAATATCATAATAACGATGCCCTGCTATCATTATAAATATCGATTATTAACGATAATTATTATTTTTTCGAAATCTAAAATAGACAGTGACTTTCCTTTTGCTTTGAAGATCATGTGTGCAAAATTTCATCAAGATCGGAGGGTGTACTATAAAATGATACCCAAGTAATAAAACCATAAGATCCATAAATAAAAGACATTTAAAGCAAAAATACGCAATATAATCATGATATACAAGGGGCGATTAAAACGTCATTACAATCAACATTAATATTGAACGCTTTTGAAAAATTGTGGTTTCACTGGGTGCGAGCTGCGTGCCGTGACAAGGTTCTTGCATTTGAAGGGGAACAACGCCAAAGAAATCCATGAGGAGTTACTGACAATCTCCCATCGATTGAGACAGTCGCCATTTGGCATCGACAAGCGTGGAACACGAAACTTGACGAGCCACAAATTGCGAAGGAAGGGCCAGACAAGCGCGGAAATTACGGAAGACCATCAAGTAAATGCGACGAGGCAAGGCGTCCAAAGGGGTCGGACTTCTGCACGACAATGCACTAGAACATTCCGCAATGAGTTTATGTGCGTTGTGGGGGAACTGGGGTTTGAAATAGTGCCACATCCTCCGTATTCATCAGAAATTATCCCCATAGACTTCTTCCTTTTCCCTTGCCTGAGGAACCAGCTTAATAGATGACATTTCCAAGAAGACAACGATATCACTTTGGAGGTGAAGAAGTTCCTCAACATCCAAAAGGATGATTCCATAAAAGTGGCATCCAGGAAGTCGACCATCATTGCGTGTGTAGCCTTGGGAGGTGCATATGTGGAGAAGAAGAACTGATGCTACCACCGTGCATTGTCACCCCATCTCTTAGTCTTCTGACTGATTAAAATGACTCTATGACCGCCCCTCGTAAAAGGAACATAGCAGTATAGCACAAACAGGCAATGGCTAGAACCGAGAATATAACGTATGGCTTCAGCCCACATAAGTAAATAAACGATAAATTAAACTTACAATCAGTCATAAATAACAATCATCTTCAGAATATTGTCTGCTTAATGCACTCATGAGCAGAAAGAGAATTAAAAGACATTATGGGACATAAATAACGACTTTATTAAAATAGAGTGGAAGGTTGAATGGGCAAAGGGTTTAAGAGGAAGAAGAATTGATGAGGGGGTTAAACAAGCTAGTCACAAGTCTGAAAAGGGGAAATTGATAGTACGATAATCTATCCAGAATCCTGCTCTGATGAATACAGAAGGAGTAAACTATGAGATAAATCGAGACTATGGGGACTTTGGCCCATTCCAGGGAAATGATTCTTCTCCACTGACAGAAGTTGTCAATGAATGGTGATTCAACTCCCAGCATTCGAATACATAAGACTGGTTAAAGACAGGTGAACAAATCTGACAGAGGTCCAATGTGGGTTGTCACTCCAAAGCTGCAGTCAGATGATTACTGACGATCTACTTCCTTTTCTGCTACCTGACATTCTTTAATTTCAGGATTCCTTCCTCAAATCTAACAAACAAATAGACTGTAATAATGGTATAAAGCCAAAAACTGTGGACAAACAGTAGGAACAAACAAAATAAGCAGAGAAACCACAATTCCACAAATGAGATTTTCAATCTGAAGGCACGTAGTACGTTTAGAAGACCCTGCCCTCTTCATAACGAATAGACAGTTATCTAGTAACCAATTAACAACAAGCTCTCGATGAGGTTGCCCAATTCAAAACGATGACTCTTCTGTTACGAAACGCTGAAATCTCAAATAGATCCATTAAGCACGACTCTTTAGAATGAGCAACAGTCGCAATTACAGAGTGAAAAGGTCATAAAAAGCATATAGCTGGTAGCTCAACGAGCGTTCATTAGCCTCTTTTCGCTAAAACTTAAAAATTGGCCAAATTCAGTTTAATGGCTGAATTAAGATATTTAGGGGAAAACTCATGAATTTTGCCAAAATCAATCTAAAATTAAGCCAATTATAGCTCATTGGGAAAAAGCTATCATATTCAAACAAAATGAAGCGATGGGGAAGAGGGAACTCATTATACCCTCAGAATACAGTAATTTGATGGACCCATTGCCACAATAGGCACTATTCAAGCAAGAAGCACACCGACTTGTTATTAGGAAGGCGGAGCAGTCTTTTATGGTTTTTGTAATTCATAATTCCATGAAACTTTTCAAAAATTCTTGAAGACTCGTTAATGGTTGGGCTTGAGTGACTCTTTCTCGCCTATTTTCTTTCAAGGAGAAGTATGTGATTAAAAATTGTTTTTAGACTAACGTGGTGTTGCTCTACAAGGTAGCAATTGGACAATTTTCTCTATCTTCAAATAAGCTATGCATTAAATAATAAATTTTTATAGTGACATGGACAAAAACTAACCAAGTTTTCTTGATATATTTCACAGATGCTAAATGCGTTGACCTTCGGTGATTAAGCAGAGATTTAGGCAACAACCCATTTCGTCCCATATGCGGTATCGATATATCACGGTCCACCTGATCTACAGCATCCGTAACACGATTGCGTAGATCCATTAGGTTACCGGGGAATGGAAGCACAAAGACGGTGTCTTTGAAAACCCCACAAGAAGTTACACGGTACAGGGGATCTTCTTTTCCTTTGCGTCCTATCCTGATGTCATATTTGCTACTTGTACAGTCGTCAAAGGGAAATAATCCACACTTGACTTTTACTCTAGGTTTTACCGTTTCACTAGTAATTTATTTTTAATAATTTAATATTACATTAAAAGTTAACATTATTAAGATTACTAAATTTAAATAATTATAATTAAAAAAGCTTTTAAAACAAGATATTAGTATGAAAAGTAATATTAAGTATTAAACTCGTGTGGATTATTTCCTTTGGTTGACTGTACATTAATGGCAAAGTAAAGCAACTATGCGCGAGATTTCCTGTCCCTGAAGACAATATGAAGCCATGTAATTTCTGTTTGGTTACAGTTAAGAACGCAGACTGAAATATCGAAATGGCTATATCTTGGATAAGTACATATATATTGGGTGGACCAGGTTTGGGAAGGCTATATTACAGCCCTTTTCCACATAGGATGTAGTTACCGGTATTCAGAGATCAATAAACAAATAAACAGTTCAAACAAAAAGGAGTTCAGTGTTTCTAAAAAGACTTCCATAATCTACAGCATTATCAAGAAATAAGTTCCCCATTCCAGCATTCCAGAAGGCTGTAGAATTCGTTCTATTGGTCCAAATAAGATAAAATTTGAACTACAGATAATTCAAATGATGCGCTTGACATTTATTAAATAAAAAATTTAGTACAAAAAATCCGCCGATAAGTGGCGCTGTAATACACACAAACACATTTCACATGTTTATCAATGTGAATTAAAATAATAAAGTATGCTTCATACGACGGAATTCCTTTACAGCTGCAACGGCGTTCTGTTTTTTCTGGTTGTTAAAATTTATCAGTAGTGCTTTTTCAGGCAACGTAGGCATGATGTGGAGACCAGTAACTAATGCTCGTGCAGAATCCGCCATCTTTTTTTCAGAAGAAATAGGAATATTAGGCATGCGCTGTAACGCACGTGAAGTTTCACATTTTCCATACATGCAAAGATATACCATTTCTGTTAGAGCGCCATCTATTGGTGAATAGTTATACTAAATTTTTTTATTTAATAAATGTCAAGCGCATCATTTGAATTATCTGTAGTTCAAATTTTATCTCAATTTGGACAATAGAGCGCGTTCTACACCCCTCTGAACTGGAAACCTATTTCTTGCTAACCCTGTGCTTATGAAAAAAACTCATTTTTTGAAATTCGGACTACATTGATTGTGTGCGAAAAACGACGTTCCCAACCATGTTGTACAAGCGACGTAGTTCAAAAAGTAAAGGCTGTGGTGAAAGTCCAACTACCCACAGGACAACTGCCCAATTACCCAAAGGCTAACGTGCTGGAACATCTCAAGCAACATTGTCAGGCTCTGTATATTTGAATCTGGAAAGACAGAGTTCACAAGCCGATCTTGTAGCACATCGCAGAGAGACAGGCCAATGCCCGGATTCTGTATGAAAATTAGTTAGCTGGAGATTGGTGACGATTCGTGGTCACCTTAGACGAAGCATTGGACTATCTCTCCGACCCCAAGAGATGAAAGGCCAATGTAACATGAGCCAGCCTATGTCCTGAATGATTTTCTCAAGGATGATGATCGTTACCGGGTTCAGCTCCAATGGGAAAAAAGCAAAAGTTAGTTTACCATTTTATAAGAGTAAGTTCTACAATCATTGTGAAGACAGAAAATTCCTGCTATCTATGGAAACGACGTAAATAAGTTATGTATCCACCAGGGACATAGTACAAGGTGTTTCATGGGCAGGATGCCGGAAGAAACTGGAATTCGACCCATGCCTCTCAAATCATCCGATGCTGCTCTTATCAGTGGCGGCTCGTAGCTAAAATTTCTGGGGGTGCTGCGTCAGAAAATTTAAATTTTTTCACGAACTAGAGAATAGCTAGTGACATTAAGCTTAAGGATCAAGTAATATACATGTATAAGAATAGTATTAAAGAAAAAAAAGGAAAAAGCTCTGAGGCGGCCGAGTGATAGTGAGAAAAATACCTCCTCAAGGAATGAAGGACTTGGGACTAGAAAGAGTGAACTATATGATAGCGTGCGATGCTATAGAAGTGATTCATGTGAGCAGCGGAGAACGCCCACCTGGCATTGCTCTTCTTTCACGGAACTAACTTTCTCGATATATTTTTCTGCTGAAGGGAGCCGTCGCCAGCCGACTCACGGAGTGAGGCCCACGAAAGCAACGGTTCTACATTCGCTCGAGCCCGACCACGTCAGCGAGGAGCCCGACAAGGAGAAAGCAGTACGGACGTCCGACGGTGTCAACAGTGCCAACCACGTCGTGCTTTACAAATTGCTTCACGAAGTAAACGTCGTAAGAGTGTTGGTCGTCGCCACTGGAGTGCCTAGCAGCATTGCGGAGATATTGCTAAACTTTGGAACAGCGTTGGAACGAACCGGAGAGACGGGAGTCGTGTGTATCGCCCCTTGGTCGTTTCCCGCATTTATCCAAGAGGATCTCGGCGCCATCATTTCATATACAAGGTAAGCGAGTTACATGCTTACATATGAAGCTCTCTCTCACTCTCATAAGCAATGTCGTACCCGAATGCGTAATGCTACAGTCTTAAAAAAAAACAACTGCGCGTAAATTCATTTAGTTTAATGCTGTACCTATTATCATTGTAATTAAACACAGGAAGCCAATAAATGTTTTACTTAGTTTGCGCGTTGTGGGTCAGAAATTCTCTTTTGAAGCTTGCGCTTTGAAAGGCGGTTTTTATTGAGCTAATTCAGTCTTTACTTTATCTTACAGTTATGTACGACAGAGTACACATTTAAACGCGGTGCGTATCCGCTGTCTTGTGTAAAGGGTACAAGGGTTACCTTTGTATGCCGAAGTTTTGGGTGAGATTGCCCTTGCAGCCAACCGCAGTTGTGGACGCCAGTGTGCCTTCCACAGAGAAGAAAACGGAGCCAGCCAATGCAACAGGAATTTAATGTTCATTATGGACTTTCATGTTGAATTCGGTTACTAGTATTTCTTACATCCTACTCGAATCTTAATTGTGCAAATTAATTTGTTGTCGTGGAGTTTCGGATATTGGCTCCACAGGCCACTGTATTTATTTCTTGTGTCATTCGGGTGGATTTCCTACGTGCCAGTAGGATTCCACCCCTTTACCCAATACAGGTGTACGTCCTGACCTGCCATTTAAATCCTTCCTTGGGTTAGGCGTAATCAGGGGTAAATTTATGTATTCTTGTTTATTGAATCTGTTAATTTACAATACTCATTTCCAGAAAAGTTGGGACAGTGCAAAATATATAGAAAAAACAAAAAGGGATGATGTAACAAAACTTTCTCGCGAATACAAAATAGCAGATACGTTTATGGAATGACATAAATATACTGTGTGCACCAAAACATTTTGTATCGTGGCCGGGACGTTCATTTTGAATGGGGGTGTTGCAACACGTTCCAAAATAGTAGGGACATACGTTGTAGAAAGCGTCGTTAGTAGTGGAACCTTCCGAATTGTTCAGGAATAATCTAGAATGATGACGTCGTACTACATTCCGTATAAATAACAGTTGCCATCCGTCGTTCAGGTAACTTATTCGGAACGATGGATCGAGGCAAGCCAGTTAGCGAAGATCTTCGTGTTCGAATCATTCAAGAATTCACAAACAACGTTTCTCAGCGTGCAATAGCCAGAAGATTTAACCTGTCATCATCTACAGTACATAATATTATCAAGCGCTACCGAGCTAGTGGTGAGATCACAGTTCGGAAAGACCAAGGTAGAAAACCTATTCTGAATGCTCGAGCTCTTCGGATCCTCCGACGTCACTGCGTCACGCATAGGAATCCTGCGATTACGGACATAGCCACGTGGGCCCGCGATTTCTTCGGGAAGCCATTATCGTTGAATACTGTACGCCGATGCATCCACAAATGCAAACTTAAGTTATACTGTGCACAACGGAAGCCATACATCAACAAACGACAGCAACGTCGCCGTCTGATATGGGCTCGAGCCCATCGCAATTGGTCCCAAGCACGCTGGAAGAACATATTGTGGTCCGATGAATCAACCTTTACGATTGTTTATGGAAATAATGGACGCCGTACACTCCGGACCAAAGACGAAAAGGATATTCCCGCGTGCTACAGGCGTTCGGTACAGAAACCACCGTTTGTCATGGTCTGGGGCTGTATTAGTGGCCATGGAATGGGAGACTTGCACATCTGCAATGGCACCGTCAATGCTGAAGTGTATATACAGATCCTAGAACAAGCTATGGTGCCATCTAAGAGGCGCCTGTTTGGACGACGTCAGTGTATATTTCAACAAGACAACGCCAGACCGCATGCAGCGCGCATAACTTCTGCATGGCTATGTCGGCAGCGCATTCGTATGTTGGATTGGCCCCCTTGCAGCCCGGATCTGTCGCCTATAGAAAACGTTTGGCGTATTATTAAACGAAAACAACGACAGCGACGACCCCGGACAGTTGAATAGCTGAAAACCTATATCCAACAGGAATGGGACAGAATTCCGGTTACGGTGTTAGAAAGATTGGTGTCATCGATGCCCAGAAGATTACAGTGTGGCATCAAGAGGAGAGGTGACGCCACACCGTGGTAAACGCCGTGCTGTCCCAACTTTTTTGTGAGTGTGTTGCACGTGCCAAACAGGAAAACCACCTGTATCTTTCTTTAAGCATATGATATATGTGATCCCATGCCTAATTTATCGTTTATTTATTGCAATGCGTTGAAATAAACGGCAATACAATAATCCAAACAAATGTGTTGGAGTTCTTCTTATATGTTGCACTGTCCCAACTTTTTTGGAAATGAGTATTGTATTAGTTTAAGCACAAAGATATGTTTACTTCTCTGTACACGTTGGTTAAACTACTTCCACTGCGTAGCATCAAAATTTAACGTGACAGGGTATTCCTCGTAAAATTTCACATTATGAATCGTTTTCATAAGGCTGACTAAACCTGTCGTGCATATACAACTATTAATATGAAAAGTGGAAAGATAAATTCCGCGATTCTTTTGGATTCTTATTTCAATGTTAGGTCCATTTCCGAGGCATAAATGGAAACCAAGGGTTTTCTATGCCAAGGGAATGGGTCGAGCACTCTCTGACGTGTCAAAACCAAGTCTTGACGTAAGTCATAGAAAGAATGTGACGTTGGAGGAGTACGGGGCTCGATCCCGTGTGGACGGGAGAGAGGTTGTGGCAGAAGGAGTTTAACAGCCAGCTGGGTCGGACGGAAAAAGCCTGTCGCCATTTAACAATGGAAATAGAAAAGAACAGAGGATATATTATACAGGCCATGGTGCAAAGCAAATTCGGAGCGAGAATAAAATGCTTCCCATGCAATTGGAGAGTGAGCGGAGAGAATGTAGCGACTCGGTAAATACAAGTAATACCACTCTTTTTTTTTTTTTCTTTGTCGTTCTGCGAGAGCAGTGTATCATCGAATTCCCCCGACCATTTGCTACAATAGAGATGAGTTCGACAGATCTGCTAACTCAGACTGAGCTGGTGTTCTGGTTTGCTTTCCTCACCTCGACGGAGTTTTAACAAGTTTGGCGGTTTTCCGTGCGCAGGGAATTTTTCCGCACGGACTCCATGCGTGGGTCTAAAGCTAAGAACTCGTGGAACTGTCTTTGAACTGTCTTATTTTTGTTCATCAGGACGACTAGTAAACCGTTTGTGCATCCGATGAGAAGACGACTTAGCCGAAAGATTAATACGATTTCTCGGAGCATTCTCTTACGAGAGCAGTTTCTCAGTTTCTGTAAGACTTTCATAGACTATTCAAATTCACGGAAATTAGTAGCGTAGTGCTAATGTTTAGCGTTAAGTTAAAGTGTGATCTTTATGCATGCTAGCAAGTACTTTATTACGTTCTTTCTTTTTGTGTATTCCCACTTACCGTAGTTGAGCACGGGCGTGTTGGCTCGATTCCCGTAGCAGTCCAGCCAGTCTCCGAATCCCAGAGTTTCGACGTGGATTTGTTTAAAGATAAAGAACCTACGATAAGATAGCATTACGTATTCAAGCAATTAAGAGATTTTCTCTCCCCGCTTGCAATTGTGTTTATGTAAGGGATACGATTTTTCTTTCCCACTTCGTTCGAGAGATTGAGTTTTCTTGACCTAAGTTTATTAATTGTTAATTTAATTTTTGCCATAATTTATCTTCTGCATCAACCAGAAAGTTGATTGCTCTATGTCACAAAATTATTTGATTCAAGCATTTAAATTAAATTCATTTATTTACATTTTTCTGGTTGTGCTTCCCTAGGGCTAGTTTACATAATTCATTATCGTTATAATGATTTTGTCCCTAACATTCGGTCAAAATGCTTTATGATGAATTAATTGGAGTAGATACTAATTGGATATCTATATTTGCTAAACGACATAAAAGCTTCATTCATTTTTGTCCTATCAATTTATTATATTTGTAGGTAGATTATACAAACCAATATTGATTTGACTTTATTTTATTAACATAATAAATAAAACATAGTTATTTTTTAATACAGACGGAAGTCAATTAGTTGAAGTAAAAATCTCAGTAAATGAATGGTTATGTGCATCCGATAATTAATTAAAGCAAACACATCCTGCATGTCTTCTAATGAAATCCGTAAAAACAGCCAGTTTGGTAAAAACGGCTGGTTGACCACTGCATGCGATGTCGCTACCCCAAGATGTCAAACCGATGATTGTGAAATTGTTGTTTTTTCTATAGAACAAAGGTCCGCCGGAATCTCCCTGGAAAGAGATATTGGCATGGTTATTTAAGTATAACATATCTTAACATCTGAAAGAATATTTTCGAAACGTACCTTAAATACATTCTTTATTTCACCGATGGAGTTTGCGCAAAACATTACACGAGAATAGAAGCCCTTTGGAATGGCAGCCTGGCAATAGCGACCAGAAAAGATATGGAGGTCGACTTCAAGAAGGACGTCACTTGTAGTTTCTAGAATGTGAAAAAATTAAGATCGATCTTAAAATTTACATATATGAGAGATGAGTCAGCTACAGTATAATGGCGTGTACAGTAGACTTAACCATATGTTTAATTAATAGAAAGATAGGTAAATAACTTCAATTCTTAAAAAAGAATCTACTATATAAGCAAAATCCTGGAAAATTCCAGGATTTTGCTTAGGTGTTTACATTTCAGGCTTTTTGAAATTTGAAAATTTAAACTATCCAATAAGGAAGTGTTATTGTCGTTTCCGTTGCTATGATTGGTGGCCTTAGAAATAGAGATTTTTTATGATTGACTGTCATTTAACAGAAGAAAATGAGAAAAGTCGGCTAGCCAGTGCGTTTTTGTCGTTCATGGCTGATCAATTCTCAATCTTTTCACAAAGGCGGAAAAACAACGAAGGGAAAATTAGCGACGTTCCAACATGTTCGAGGAGAGGTGGTCATATTAATGTGTCCCGACCCTGTAATTATGGGACAAAAAGTGTGTCTGTTTTTGAAAAAAATCTATAAAATTTGACAGAATCTCTTCATAAAATCAAACTATATTTTGTTGGGATGTTGATTAGAACGTTATAGCTTTGATAAAACAAATTAAGTAATAATAATTAGTGATGATGGCCCCATGCCAGTGGCAGAATGGCTCCCTTTAGCAAAATTTTTTACAAAATAATTGACTTTCCTTGTGTTGTTTCCTGTAAGGGTTTACCATCTTGCTCTTATAACCGGACTACTCTTTTATCCGGTGGGGGGGGGAGGGGTGGGGTTTTGTTTGGCTTTTATAGGGCTAAGTTAAGAAGGTATTTTGTATTGATTGTTTTCTTTTGGTTTTCGCTTTTTGTTTTTGTAATAATTTTTTGTATAATTTTTTGATTGGTTCTTATATATTATAAATACTCGGCTTCTCTTGTTGTTCTTTATTGGGTTGGTTAGACTTCTTGACTACCTCAGAGTTTATTCTGGTTGGATGAGCTTTGTGAAAGCGCTGCTTTCGTCCCATCCTAACAAATGTACACTTCACCGTTTGATTGTCGTTGTTCTTTATGCGCTCATCAAGGCAAAGAAGGCGAAGTTCAGTTTGATAGCACTTCTGGGGCGAAACAGCACTCTTGGTGTAGATAACAAACTCTTGATATACAAGGTTGTGATTCGTACTATTTTGCTTCATGGAATGCCTGCTTGGACTTCTATTTGCAAATCTAGGTGGAAGGATCTCCAGACCTTCCAAAATGTTGCTCTCCGATCCACTGCCCAACTTGACAGAAGAGTTGCCAACTACCACTCTATCTATGACGATTTGGGGATGACCCACATAGACACTTATGAAGAACATGCTACCCAAGATGGAGAATCATGAAAACGCCCTGATTTCTGGTATTCTGGACCATCCGCTAGTTGTAAAGAATCCCCTCAGGTTTCGAAGACCGCGCCTTATCCTGGATGTCTGCTTTGATGACGTTAACAAGGCCGCCTTCCCCAAATATTGGATCTTTTAGATCCTGCTGATTTTTGAGGATTCTATTCGTCAATATACAATCTGACTCTCGTCCCTTCTGGGGACTTCTTCTCAGGAGGACTTAAAAGGTTCATCAGGCTTCTCACCTAGTTCAGTGTACCTCCTCTGGTTTACTCTTTGGGCGAGCGTGCAAAGTGAGCTTGGCTCCTGGACCACTCGCATCTTTCTTTTCCCTTCACTGTTCGATTGTCGTTGTTGTTCTTTACAAGCTGCTCATCTACAAAATGATCATCCGCACGATCTTGCTTCATGGTATGCCAGCTTGGGCTTCTGTGTGCAAAACAAGGTGGAAGGAGCTGCTGATATTCCAAAATTTTACTCTGAGAGCAATTGTGAAACTCGATCATAGAGTAGCCAACAATAATATCGTCCATGAGGATCTAGGAATGACGCATATTGGCAAGTTTGTACAGGATACGATAACGACTATGCTCCCGAAGATGCTTAATCACAGGAATCAGTTGGTGTCTGTAATTCACAACCCTTCTGACTATTGGAAACGCTTAAAACATCGCTTGCCCAGCCATGTCCTGGAAGTTAACTTCAACGATGTCAGGAATGTTATCTTCCCCGATTTTTGGATAGCCTCTGGCTCCCCTCCCCCCCCCCTTTCTATGACAATCTTTAATCAACCTTTTTATCCCCAGAATGAGGGGAATATTCTTCAATCATCTTGAGGAGGATCTTCGGGTTTTTTTTCAGGCTTTTCACCTACCTCAGTGTAATTCCCCTGGTCTATACATGTGACGAGTGAGTTTGGGAGCTCTGCTTCAGTACCACTCGCAATTGATTCTTCAATCCACTGCTCGATTTTCGATCATCGTTGTTCTTTACTCACTGATGATAGAAACTTCGTTTCCGAAATGTACATCTGAGTCATTAAAATTTATTATGTGGAATAGTGTTTTCGGAGTTATTTTTCTTTCTATTATTAAGTAAATTGGGTGAAATAACACGTTGAAGTAAATAATTGATATACGGGGTGATTTTAAGTACACCGACAACTGCAGGGAGTGATTCCTGACTGGAAATGGAATAAAAAAATGTGATATCAACATGTGTCCGGAAATGAACGGCGCGTGTGCAAATCATCCCGGCACACAGTACTTAGATTTTCAGATGCCCCCAGAAGTAAAAATCCAGGGGGTTTAAGTCCGGTGATCGAGCATGCCATTCAACAGGGCCTCCGCGTCCTATCCAACGTCTGGGGAGGATGTTGTTGAGGTGTTGGCCAACAATAATGTGGAAGAGGGGTGGCGCTCCAACGTGCCTTCTACCATGGCAACAGTGCATTTCGGACACATGTTGATATGATCTCCATTTTTCACTCCATTTCCAGTCAGGAACCATTCCTTTCAGTTTGACGGTGTACTTAAAATTTAAACTGTATTAAAATGTAATACACAGTTCAACCATAAAATGATGAAAAATTGAACTATTCAATAATGACAGGTTTTTTTTATAGATAAAGATAATTTTGAATTTAGACTTATAAATTTTTTTCAAATACTTTTCAATTTAAAAATTTTGAAATAAGGTTAAAAAGTTATAAAGTAAAAAATTAGTTAAGGCATCGATAAAAGGGTTTTAGCATCAAAATATTACGAGCAGTAGCGGTTAGTGACTATAATAAGTGGAGGGGCACAAACACAAAATTTCAGGTTCTTAGGCCTTTTCGTACAAAAGTTATAGCTTGATTTGTATTTGGAGCTTCGCGGCCCCTGCCGAGGCCTCAGAGGACTATATCAATTTTCGTGTGTAATTGACAAAATTTTAAGCAACACATTATATATATAAAACATTCCAGGTTTCTGGATTTCTGGTTTTAAATTTATAGCTTGATATGAGATTCAGGCCACAACTCCCCCGCCAAGAGACTTATAGAATTTTTAATATAGATTAGCTAAATTTTAAAATACCACACTACGATTAAACAAACTTTCAGGACCATAGGCCTTTCCGTTCAAATTTTATAGCTTCAATTGTATTTAAGGCCGCCAGCGGCCCCGAGGCCTATACCAGTCTCCTTGTATATTGTCTATAATTTTTAAGTAATGCACTGTAAAAATATAAAACTTCATGCTCTTAGGCCTTTTTATTATTCAAATGTTAGAGGTTATTGGTGATTTGGTCTTCAGGGCCCCTGTGGAGACCAAGAGCCTTATGCCAGTTTTTCGTGTATATTAGCTAAATTTTTTAGTAAACTGCTATAAGTATACAAATTTTCAGATTTCAAAGCCTATTCGTTCAAACATTATAGCTCTGTTTGTGTTTAGGGCCCCTGCCGGGGCCCAGAGGACTATATAAGTTTTAATGTATAAGAGCAAATATTTTAAGTAACACACCATATATATGCAAGAATTCATATTTCTGGACTTCCGGTTCAAAGGTTATAGCTTGATTTGTGAGTGGGGACTCAGGGCCCACGTCGAGACCCAAGAGCCCTATACTAGTTTTTAGTGTATATTAGCTAATTTTTTAAGTAATTTTCTCTAAGTAAACAAAATTTCTAGACCTTTTTGTTTAAAAGTTGTTGCTTGTGTTTAGGACCTGTGAGGCTCTGCTGGGGCCTATATTGCTTTTTTGTAGATTTGCAATAATTTTTTAGTACCACACTATGAAAATACAAAATTTCAGGTTCCTAGGCCGTTCCGTTCAAACGTTATAGCTTCAATTGTATTTGGTGGCTCGAGGTCCCTGGCGGGGTTCAAGAGGCTTCTATCAGCTTTCTTTTATATTGGCTATACAGAGGTCGCCACTTAATGCAGCCACCTTTAATATGGCCACCCGCTTTTTATAGCCACTCCAGCTCGGTCCGGAATTTTCTGTTTCTTATGTAACTAATTATCGCTTTATGTGGCCACACCCCGCTTAATATGGCCACTTTTTTCAGAGGTAGTTCACGAATTCTACTTTTTCATCTCTTCTTACTCCGGATAAATGAACACTCCACTTATAATATCTACTTTTCATTTCCCTCTAAGCCAATGGGCACTGCTGCCCAAAATTAAAAATTGTACTGAAAGCTGCAAGTGAAGGGTCAAGCAGAAAGCGTAAGCGAAATGGAAAAGATGCTCAAGTTGGAGAAGGTCTTTGAAGTTGGTTTCAATATGTTAGAAACAGAAATGCTCCAGTGAACGGTCCTCTCTTATGTCATAAGGCTGATGAAATTGCAAAGACAATAGGAAACACGGACTTTAAGGCAACTGAAGGCCGGTTTCATCGCTGAAAAAACACAATGGACTAAGCTTCAAGAAACTTCATGGAGAGGCTGATGATGCCCTTGTTTATTGCAACTTGGAGGGACAGAGAGAAAAGCTCCTCATCATTGTTAAGTCAGAATCTCCACGCTGCTTCAAAAACGTAAAAACTTTCCTGAATCTTTAAGAATCATCTATCAATGCATGGACGACATCAGAGATCTGGATTAATTGTCTAGCTCAATGTACAAGCTTCTTAGAAGCGATGACAAAAAAATGGTCTTCTAATTGACAACTGCAGCGCCCATGACATGAAAATCATACGGCTTCTACCCAATACAACTTCACTAATGCAGTCAAAGTTGTCAAACAGACAGTAGACAATATCAATATACATAAAACAAAGTCGGGTTAGTTACACCATTTATAACTCAAGAACGGCTGGTCCGATTTTAATGATCTCTGATTTGTTGGATTCGTCTCCGCCCCGAATATCAAAATAACTATTAAAATATCGGAAAAATTCACGGTAAAGGGGGAAAAGGGGATTTGAAAGTTTGTTAACACATTAACTGGTGTTGCACTATATACTTAACACATTAACAGGTGTGGCACTATATACTTAAACGTAACATATTAACCATTTTTAGGGAGGGGGTGACGAATTGTAGAGTAAATGAAAATAATGGAGAGTTAGCAGACTGTTGAGAAACAGTGGAAAGGCGGCAGAGAAAGCAGCCCTTTCAATCGGTGCTGTATCGATTTTTCCAGCACACTGCTTCAACTAAACAAGTGGTGAGTGACCCTGTGGCCGTCAATGCAAATGTGTCAACAGAAGAACTGCGACTGCCAGATCACACCAACTGATGAATGCACCAGTTTTGCTTCAAGACCTCGAGAGCAGAGTGTGAATTGCAACAGTTTATCAATTAGAAAAACTGATGGAAAAATTCTGCGACCTGGATTCGAACCAGGAACCTCGACTGTCATGGTCAACGCCTCTATCAATTGGGCTATCACAGACACTTGAACAGCCATGCTATCACTAAATGTCATAAAGACAACTAAGTTCTCGGTTCACAGATCGTGACTTTCTTCTATCCAAACCATCAGAAAGTTTGATGAACACACAATAAGAAATAAAGAAATTAAACAGGAGCAAACTCCAAACACCAGGTAAAGACTACTTGGTTGTCTTTAAGACACTTAGTGACAGCCCAATTAGTAGAGGCGTCGACCACGGCAGTCGAGGTTCCAGGTTCGAATCTAAGTCGCAGAATTTTTCCATCCATTTTTAGTACATTTTCTATATATAGAAATGTGCTTATGTGATCGGTTTGTCCAGCTGTCCGTCCGTCCGTCCGTCCGTCTGTAGACAATCCCGCAATTCATTGCGTTGCATGTATTGCAATCTTACAATTCATTCAATCATGTCTTGAATTGCTGGAAGAAACGAATTATCCTCGCATTTGGTAAAACGCGTGTTGAGAACATGGGTTCGGTTCTGCGCGTGCTCTAAACGTTAATGAGATGGTGTGCGTGCAGGATGCACGTGTTTGGCGATTATTAAAAGGGCAGTTCGGTCCCTAAATCAAGAGAATTTTTTATTCCCAGGGAGCTTAGCATTTATTACGATAACTTGAAAACGAATTAACTTTTTCACAGTCTGTTTTCACCAATCTATTAAAATGGGACAGAGTACGCAGAAGTACGAACGTGAGATAGCAGGAATAAGTACGTGCTCTAATAGCACGTGCTTTAATAGTACCATTATGATACCCTCTTAAACATATCCTATAACAAGATATGGCATGTAATATATCAAACAAATTGTCACAACATATCATGAACAAATATAAAAGAGTAACTAGTGATAGCAAGTATCGGTCTAATGGCACGTGTACGTGCAAGGATGTCTCATGAATGAATATAACGGTATATAGTGATGTCTGAATTGTTTAGTAGTACGTGTTTTAATGGTACCAAGTGGTAACATTAGAACTTTCAATGCTAACATATGGCATGTAATATATCAAACGACTCGTAATAACGTGCCATGAGTGAATATCACGTGTAAATAATGATCATAGTTATTGGTTTAGTAGCACG
>JAHWFO010022688.1:0-15115 GCA_023313115.1 Rhysida immarginata
TTGTTCAAGAATTTTTGCTCCTGGTCCGTAACTTTTTTATTTGTTAACCTATTTTCAAAATTCTTCTTGTATCTGATACTTACATTTGTCCTCTATGTAATGCCTCTTCAAATATTTAGGTATTTTCATATCTCATGATCTGTCTTGGGACCATCATATTAACGCTTTATCAACTAACCTTAATATTAAATTTGGTTTGAATTTCTCGTTCACATTTTCTTCCATCTTACTTATTACTGTTATTATATCAATTCATTCCTCCCTTTGTTACGAGTTATATTCTGGGGATCTTCCGCGTCTTACAATCTCACCCGTTTATTTAAGCTCCAAAAGTGGTTCCTTCGAATATTG
Source organism: Rhysida immarginata (assembly GCA_023313115.1). Taxonomy (NCBI): domain Eukaryota; kingdom Metazoa; phylum Arthropoda; class Chilopoda; order Scolopendromorpha; family Scolopendridae; genus Rhysida; species Rhysida immarginata. The sequence goes on from JAHWFO010022688.1 coordinate 352, forward strand.
TTAAAATTGCCAAATCATCTTCAGTTTCTCAATATTTCACACTCAGGGAATCTTACCAATTTCATTAATTTATCCTATACAACTATGCTTGTTTATCGATAAAATAATTTATATATTTTATATATATATTTATATTTTTGTAATTTATTTATTTATTTATTTATTTATTTAATCTATAGGAAAAATACAATCATCCATCCTGGGCCTGTATGGCTAAGGGCTGTAGGTCCCAGGATGGAAACAGAGATACAGTGTACTACAAATTAGTATTTGAAATTTTGTTACAGGATACGGGTAAGCGGGGATAAGGTTGGTTGTTAATTAAAGGGAAACGAGGAGAAGTGGTTCTTTATGCAGGTTTTAAAAGTAGTGATGTTTGATAAGGTGCGGAGATCTAAAGGTAAGGAGGACCTGAAATTACTGCCTGAGATGAAAACACTTTTTAGCTGATAGCTGTGGTTAATAAATGGCTTTTGGAGAGAGTCGGCTTGGCGGGTATTGTAGGGGGATGCACTGTTTGTTATGAACGGTGAACGGGGAAGGGAGGTTATAATGTCGTTGTTGAGCGCTTTAAAAATGAAAATTGCTAAATTTATGGAGTATAGCTAGTGTATTGGGATTAATCCAACAGTTTTAAATAGGTGAGAGACTGGAGCTGGCTTTTGAAGTTTTAGCAAGATATGGGCGAACGATTTTTGTAGTTTAAATAAGTGTAGAATGTTAGATTAAGCAGTTGCACCCCAGAATATTAGACTGTAGGATAGTGAGGAGTGAATCATCTATATATATAAAGAAGGATGTTTGTGGGTTTGTCTGTGGGTCTGTTTGTCTGTATGTTTTTTATACAAATCTACAGTTTTATTCCGATCTTGATAAAATTTCGCATACATGACCTTTAAAGCATGAGGAAGGTCACTGTCTACCTCAGATTTCGGAAAAATAATAATTATTGATAAAAAATCGATATTCATGGTTATAGCAGGGCATATTAATGAGAAATATCGCATGACCAACAATGCAAGACAAAGTTTTTGCAACAATGGTATCAACACGCAATTCACAAACACTCTGCACAGACCAACAATATATATCTCATGACCAACAATGCAAATAAAAGTTTGTGCAACAATAGGTATCAACAATGGTTTCAACACGCAATTCACCAATAACAATGAGCTCAAAATGATGATGCAATGATAAAGCAATCCTTTCCAAGAATTATAACAATGAACATAAAATGATGATGCAATATGGATAAGTTTCAATTTGTAACAATGCATAGAATTCCTGTTATTCAGGCTTTTCTTAGAAAAGAGAGTTCTTAGTACTTAACAATTTCTTGAAAATCTTTAAAAATGATCAGTAACTGGAGATAATGGAGAGTTAGCAGACTATTGAGAAAGAGTGGAAAGACGACAGAGGAAGCACTCCTTTAGCTCCGTGATGTATTGAGCAAATGGGAAGCAAGTAAATAGAAGAATCCGCGACCGCTAGACTGCACAAAGTGATGAATGGCCAAATTTTGCTTCAACACATCGAGAGAAGAGTGGAAATTGCAACAACACTAAGTAAACATCTGAGGTAAGATTACGTGAGTGAGAAATTATTGGAGAGGTCCATCCATTGTGAGCCTTTAAAATTTTTTTTTTCGAATTTTCATTAAGCGTAATTATCCCGGGCAACGCCGGGTCCTCTGCTAGTAGTGTTATAAAGGAGGAGAATTTTTTGGGTAGAAAATGGAGGCGAGCGAATAGACCCAAACGCTGATTTAGTGTGTGGGCAAGAGAGTTAATATGAACGTCCCAGGAGAGGTTATAAGTTAGATGTATACCTATATAATTAGCCAAAACCTTATCCCCTCTACCCCGTTACTTATTCAAGCTCATACTGACTGTCACTGCTATGACACTCGTTTCTCGACTTCCATCTGCTACCCATTAGTTAGACAGAATTACATCGGAAGATGTATCTCCTATATAGAAATTGTTTGGTGGTCATCCCTTCCAGAGGCTATTTGCTCCTTGCCTGCACTGAAATCTCACTTACTAACAACCCACCCATTAAAACCTCAACTAAAATAATTGATTTAATGTTATTTTTTTTTTTTTTGTGTTTGATTCTTCATTGCTTGCAAGCCTTTATTGTAGCTCCTCCCAGAGGTCCCAACATGGCCCTTATGCCATACAGGCCCTGGGGAGGGGTTGGTTTAACTCTATTAAAAAGAAATAAATAAATAAAACTCACTGTTCCAACCTTTTCTCATTTGGGATGCAAGGTCTGTCCCAAAATGATAGAAACACCTTCAAATTTCTATTTTTTCACTTTTCTCAGAAAAAAAAAGAATACGTCAACTTAAAATCATCATGTAATCATATATTGTATAAAAAAAATGGTGGTTTATTATGATGCAAATGTTCTTGCTGTAGTTTTAAACTAAAATACAAAAAGTCACTATCCCAAAATGATAGAAACACCCCCTACAAATTCAATAAAAAAGTGCCTACTCTTTCCTCCGCACCCCCAGTGATAGGTAATAATGGACAGATCCAAACATGCAAATTATTTGGAAAAGAAATTAAACTAGCCTTAATAATAGCAAATTTTATCTTCACCAATTGCGAGCACTGACAGAATTTGAAAAAGGAGTTGCATTGACAGAATAAATCAGAATCTGAATTATTTGCTTCTGATATTCCCATAAGAGAAATTGCAAGACGGTTGAAATGATCACCACATGTAATTTTAAATTTCTTACGATTAAAAGTAGAATATGGGAAAAAAAAAAGTCAAGTGGTCGTCCATCAACTCTCACCGTACGCCAGAAAAGGATGGTTTTACGGAAAGTGAGTAATTCCACAAGAAGTCTTCGTCAAATTGCAGATCAACCTGACATCAACACATAAATCTACAATTCACTGTGTTGTGCAATCAGCAGGATATCTTGTGTCCAAAGAAATGAAGACAATGCCTCCACTCAACAAACAACACAAAGAGAAGCGGGTCAACTGGGTCAAGTATCACATGAACTGGACTGACAACTGGAGAAAAGTTATCTGGAGCGATGAGAAAAAATTCAATTTGGATGGGCCAGATGGTTTTGCATATTATTGGCATGATGTACGGAAGCAGGATGTGACTTTCTCAAAGCGGCAACAAGGTGGTGGAAGTGTAATAGTGTGGGGTGGATTTGGAAGGACGGGCAAAACTTCCTTAGTGTTTGTTTCTGGCAGAATGAATGCTTATGATTATCAGCAAGTTCTGGAGGTACACTTTTTACCATTTGCTGAAAACATTGGTGGTCCCTTTTTCCAATTTCAGCAAGACAACGCACCTATACACACTGCAACATCGACATGAAATTGGTTCCTTGATCATGGGGTACATGTGATGGACTGGCCAGCATGGTCACCTGACCTTAATCCAACAGAAAATCTGTGGGGTATCTTAGTGAGAAAAGTTTATAAGGATAGTCGTCAGTTTACAAGAACTGAAAACCGCAATCCAAAAACCATGGGATAAGATTCAACAGTGTGAGCTTCAAGCACTTGATAATTCAATGCCTGAGAGAGTATTCAAGGTTATTAGTAAGAATGGGGGCTTTGTGGGTTATTAATTTCATTTGTAAGTAAATGTTTCCTTTGATTTTTGTTATTTTGGCATGTGTTTCTATCATTTTGGGACAGTGATTTTTTGTATTTTAGTTTAAAACTAGCCGAGATGCCAGTCTTCGCCGAGCTTTTCAAGACGAAACAAAAGCGGGGTATCGGTGTGTATCTACACTAGGTATATACTAATGTTAAGAACTTGTTAATTGTCATTATAAGCTGGGCGAACACGAAATTGTCGACTTTCGAACTCCACAAAATGATCATTCGCCTGTAATGGTATTGCTGGTATTAAAACGAATTGTCCTGCATTATCCCCGCTGAGAATTGTAGCTTATATTGAACCTGACTATTCAGAATTGGCTGTTGTATTGCTTAATATCCCAAATGTTCAACCTAATGACCATCAATCCTACAATTTACCGACAACTTTGGACATTGCTGTTGTTTTAACTGCCAGTGGAGTCAATGCACATCGTGATATTATTTTGCGCCAGTGCACAGATGGTAGTATTCGTCAGATTTTAGAAAACCACCCATCTTATGATCCTCTGCACTATGTGATTATGTTTCCATGCAGAACGCAAGGATGGCATATTAATGTGCAGTCGAAGAACAATGCTCATACCAAACGTGTTACGACACGCCCATTTTATGCTTACCATCTTCAAATTCGTCACGTACATGTTTAAATTCGGCGAAGACTGGCCTATAAAGGGTGTCCCAAAATGAGCTGACATCTTAATTTTTTAATAAAACATATTTTTCATTGGAAAATTATAATATTTTTGCTTTATTAGAAAATAAAAACATGGAGATTATGAATGATACAAAACATGTGACCATCTGACAAACGACCGCCCCGGCCTTGGTACCACAAATTCACTCTTTTGAGGAAATTTTCAATAACATGTTGATATAATTGCTGGGCAATTTCAGCAATGTTGTGTCGAATTGAGGTTTTCGATAGTTTGAGGTTTATTGATGTACACTTTATCCTCAGATAAAGAAGTATAACGATGTCATGTCACATGATCTTGGCGGCCAATTCACATCACCTTGCTGCGAGATAACACGACCTTTAAATTTTCGAAGTGAATTTTATCAATTTCTACGCGTTGTTCGATTGTGTAGTTTCGCATAATTTAACCTCAATCTTTAATAATGACAGCATATAAAAATCTCTACTCTGATTGTAACCACGGATAAAATGGCGAGAAAATCAAAAATCAGTTCATTTTGGGATACCCTTTAAAATAAAAATCATACAACCTGTGACAATAAAGTTCGGTGAATGATGGCATATTGAGAGTGGATTGCTTGCTTACATGAAACAGCAGTTACTATCCTTCAAAGTAATCCCCGTCGATGGTAATGCACTTCTGGGAACGCCTGTACAAGTCCTGGAAACTCCTGGCGTAGTCGTTTTTAGGGATAGCCTTCAGTTGGGTCGTAACATTACGTTGGATGTCTGGCCACTTCGGGGGCGTCTTCTACAGTGTTCCGGCCTCCTCGGAACCGTTTAAACCACTCATAAACACACTTCAAAGTAATAGCACTTTCTTTGTAAACTGTTGTCATCATTTCACGAGTCTCTTTCGTTCGCTGATCCATTTTGGGTTTCGACTGCGCATACTACGCCTTCTCTCTTCAATATCCTGTTTAAACACAATAAACACACTCGTAGCGCTGATTCTCTCAAATTTGTTTAAACCTGTCTCGACCTGTCTGGGGCAGGATACGACGATGGTGCACTCTTACGACCGTTAGCAATTTGACGTCATTCACCGAACTTTATTGTCACAGGTTGTAGCTTTTGACACAAACACGACTGGCCTATCGTTGCACAAACTTTGCCTTGCACTGCTGGACATGAGCTATATATTGTTGGTCCGCGCTTATTGTTGGTGCGATGAAAACTCCTAACAATTAACGTTACGGGTTCTTCGCGTAGTATAGTAGGACTACAGCAAGAACATTTGCACAATAATAAACCACCACTTTTTTTATACAATATATGATTACATGATGATTTTAAGTTGACTTATTCTTTTATTTTCTGAGAAAAGTGAAAAAATAGAAATTTGAAGGTATTTCCATCATTTTGGAACAGACCTTATGTTCACGTACATGAACTTTTAAGTTCGTTGAAAATAGAAATCCTTGAAGCTTTTCAAGGGGGAATTTTTTTTTTTTATTATTTTGAACGATTTCTCGGGTTAAATATAAGAATGGTGTCAACACTGGATATAAAAAAAAATTCATAAATCTACCAAATAAAGAAAGAATTCAAAGTAACAGTTTATTTACCCGAGATTACGGGTATGAAAACGCTTTTCCACGCAAATTTCAGGAATAATTATGATGTTTTTACATTGCGAAGTACTTAAATTTGAATACAGTGACATCATTATATTTCGAGCTTTAAACAGACAATTTCCCTTAAATTAAATTTTATATCGATACATATCATTTTAAGAGTTTGAGAATATTAAAATTCCACTTATTATCATATTATTTTAGGATAAATATGAAAAGGTGGCGTTGTTATATGTTTGCGCCCTCTATTTCCTTTAGAAAAAAAAAAAAAAGGTTGAATTTTAAACGATTTAAAATCTGTAAGTGGTAATACTGTAGAAAGACGTCCCCTTTCTTTCTGAATGACTTTGTGTTGTTATTTAATAGTGTACCACTTCAAAACAATAAGTTAATCAATTGCTCTGATTTTCGATCAATAATTATTAAAAAATTCATATATAAAAAAATAAAAACGAATAAAAAAAAGCCAGGCTGTCGTACAAAACATGCGGGCTGCCATGCCAACATTTAACGCAAGATGATGGAGATTCCCATGGCCGCCGCAGCTGGAGATTCACACAGATACGCGTAGTCCATGTTAGCCAGCTGGCACTTTTGTGATTTATATATATTTTCCCCCCCTTAGATTCTGTTTGGGTGTCTGTTTACTTATAGAGGTGCTACAGCATTAAACTCAATTGTCGATTGCGACCAAGTTGGCGAACACGTTCCGATAAATTTAGGGAACGCCCATCTGCACTGTTACCATTTACGCGAGTTTTTACTATACATAGGTGAATGAGCGGGAATAGACAGGACAGGTAATATGTACTATTATCTACTATTATCACGTAATCTACTCACGATCATGCGATTACATGATGAGAAAAAGAAACAGATTGTCCCGTAAATATCACGAAACTCCCAGACCTCTCACATCACGTTGTCATTGGCCAATTGCGTTGATCGCACCAATCCACACTCATTGCGATGATTCGGTGAGGTTCATTGGCTTGTACGGAAGCCTCACCACTCATGTGGATACATCAAAAATTTTGTTGCGCATTCATTCTGGAAACTCGTCGATGTATTTACATACGGTGATTTCAGCAACAATAAGAGGCTATGTGAAGTTATTATGTACTTAAGTCATTTATTCAAACAATCTCGTTTATTTAATTATCTGTGCAGTGGATTTTTTTTCCGTATATCTTACAATTTTCCGTAAATTTACAATCAACGACAAAAATCATCACCATTAACATTTTCACCCGATATCTTTTTTAATAAAACAAAAATTCTACATTGTATTTAGAATATACATTATTTGTAAATTAGTAATAAGATGCGTTTCACAAAATTAAATATTTTATAATTTACAGTTCAGAACAAATATACTGTTGCCATTGTTTTATGACACTTTTCAAGCGTGCCAAAAAAGCCAGCACCACTAACTTTAAAGAGGGCCTCTTTGGAGTCCAAATATCAGTTCACTGAAATACAGTGCGTCCAAAAAATATAGACTCACAGTCTTTTTTCTGTATTTTTTTTATTTAATAAAATTTTTTTTGAATTAAAAGAAGGAATGTTTATTTAATCATGAATGAATATATTTCACTAAAAAGAAACACAATAATTTAAAGATTAATAAATGAAAGGTCTTAAGAAGAAATTAAGAAATTTTCATCAACAATAATTAAAGAATAAATAATAAAAAAAAATAATTAAAATAAGAACTATAGTAATTTGTTATCTCCAAATATTAAGAATCCCTTAAGACCTTGTACACTGCTCTAATCCGACCTATCTTAGACTTTGCATCTCCAACGTGGTCTCCATTCAAATTAATGTCATAGAGTCTGTCCAAAACAGATTTCTCCGTATTCTGTGGCGGAAATTTGACAATACCCAAGCGCCCCCCAAATATGATGTTCTTCGGACCTGGATCAATCTCGACTCCCTTCAAAATCGTAGGATAAAAACAGACCTACTCCTTGTCTATGATATTATACATGTACATTCTATACCAGACTGTCCTCAACTGCTCGAGTGTCTTCCCATCCGTGTACCACTCATAGAACGAGGTCTCCCTTTCTCTTCCACTTTGAAAAGACTTCCAACAGTAGTAACTTCATGTACAATTCCCCACTTAAAAGGCTTCTACGTCAAGCCAATGTTTTTCTTGCCAATTTTGATGTTTTCATAATAGTAGAACAAAGTTGAAAACATTGTCCTTATAATCTAATATTCAGATATTACTTATTTTTTTATATAGATATTATTCTTATGTTACCTAATACTGTACAATAATTTTTTTGTAAATGGTTTTCCCGTTTAAATTCAATAAAATAAAATAAAAATATTATAAACTCAGATAGTGTCATTTGCAATCTTTAAGACAGCAGGACTATTCTTATTAAAAGTATTATCAATTTAATAAAAAAAAATTGAATATTTAAATTGCAATGGGACGTGGCAAACCATTAATCGTACAGTAGAACCTCGATAAATCGAAAACCTTTGTAATTCGAAATGTTTGTCTATTTCCTTCCGCTCAGAGGCAAACACCTCGATAATTCGAATTTTTTTGGAGAATATCAAATGAAAACTTAGCCTCTCTAATTCGAATGCTGGCAAACAGAGCCTCTATAAATCGAAATTAAAGTTCAACGAACCTCCATAAATCGAATTTTCTCAATCCGGACCTCTATAAATCGAATCGTCAATAGCTCACTTGTGTGCGTGACACACGCCTAGGCGTGATAATGACGCATGACTAAACTTCAAATCTTCCTTTCTTCCCTCCCTTTGTTTCAGTGAAGTGCTTAGACCTGGTCAATTTGCTGTGGTGTACAAATTCGTTTGATATGGATTCCATCAATACAAAAGCTGGTACGTAATCATGAAACGCTTTTTAATTAAAAACACTAATATCAGGTTGTTGCAAAAGTTTCTTCCGGTTCTAGAACCCGTGCCCAAGAAGGGCTCATTTTCCGAGGGGGGTGTTCATATGTTTTCAAACAAATTATTGCATTCGATTCCTGAATATATATTTGCTATATTACATCCAATAATCAACTTTCTGACTATACATCTGTGAGTGCCATCAACGGTCTGAAATGGACCTTTCACGCGAGCATATTCGAGCAATAATCTTCTACGAGTATTCTGGAAAGATTAGTGCTGCGCAATGTCACCGAAACATTTGCCAACGTTTAGGTGATGGCACTGTTAGTTTACGTACAATAGAAGAATGGTATCGGCGGTTCAGACGCGGAGATAGCACTCTTCAAGATGCACCTCCTCTGGTCGGCCAATCATGATTTCAGATGGTGATCTACGCCAAGCAATTGATGAAGATCACAATGTTAGTACAATGTAACAACGGGGGAACTCGCAGAACAGTTCAAGGTTCACTTTCAACCATTTCCTGGCATTTGCATGAGCTGAATCTGTCATTCAATAAAATGAGGTTTTTGTGTTGGAATAGAAATCCGGAAAAAACTTTTGCAACAACCTGATATTTTCACTGAAATCCTCTAAAGTGTTTTAAAAAGAAAGTTTTTAAAATTAAACCAACCAAAGCTAATTTTATTAACAAATAAAACATTTTTTTAAGTACTGTTACCTGTTTATTGAATCTGTGTATGCTTCCTGAAAAATATCAGTGTTCTATACGGTTACTGAAATTTCAAATAAAACCTCAATAATTCGAATTTTATTTTATTTAACCTCGTTAAATCGAAACCTTGATAATTCGAAACCTCTATAAATCGAAGCATTTTCCTCTTCCCTTGAAATTCGATTTATCGAGGTTCTATTGTATATGAAAAAGGACAAATTGATGTCTTATAAGTTCAAGGTTTGTCAAGGGTAATTACTGTAATACAAGGGTAATTACTGTATGTTCGCAACGATCGCAAACAATTATCCAGTATTACATTACCCTAGGACACCAACAGGCCATAAAAAAGTCTTCTTGGCGTCCACAGAAGCTGTCACCAAGACAAAAACGATTTGCAATAAAGAAAATTAAAACTGACCAGACGTCGTACAAAAAACTAGCGAGTGACCAGACCCTCCACGTCTCAAAATCAACAATTGACAACATCGTTATGAGCGATGGTCACTTAAAACATAAGAAGAAGAAATGTGTACCGAAGCTGTCCCAAGGATACAAACAAAAACGGCTGGCATGGGCGAAAAATAAGATGGCTTGGAAACGGAATGGCGAAGAATCATCTACAGTGATGAAAAAAAATTTAATTTAGACGGTCCAGATGGGTGGGGATTTTACTGGCATGACTTACGAAAAGAGCCAGAGATCACGACTAAAAAAAAAAAAAAAAAAAAAAAAAAAAAAAAAAAGGGGGGGGGGGGCTTTAGTTGGAGTGGGAAAACGCCTACAACGTTCATAAATGGCAAAATGAAGGCTACAGGCTATCAAAAAATGCTGGAAAAATCATTTCTACCATATGCTGAAGGCATCACGGGAGTTCCGTGGTGGTTTCAGCAAGGCAATGCCCCAATTCACACTGTTGCCAACACCAAAAAGTGGCTTGCTGACAATGGTGTAGATTTGTTGAGTTGGCTGCACTCTCGCCAGACCTTAATCCTATTGAAAATGCATGGGAGTATGCTGGCTAGAAAAGTGCATGCCAAAGGAAGAAGCTTTACCGGGATTCAAGAATTGAAGGATACAATTAAAAATAAAGGAAGGCATAAATTTAACAGGTTTGTCCAATGAGTTTAAAATATTTGGATAGACGTCTTGACTATTTTTTTTTATTTTAATTGTTTTCGTTTTTTATTATTCTTTAGTTATTGTTTGCTTTTTTGTTGTTGTTGTTTCTTTTGTTAAAAATACCTTAAATGTTAAATAAACATTGTTTATTTTAATTTTAACAATTCTATTGTAATTTATAAAAATAAAGAAAAAAAGACTCCATGAGTCTATATTTTTTGGACGCACGGTAGTTCTTGTATATTTTCACTGATAATGTGCTGGAAAACAGTTTAGATCCGACAAAAAAAAAATTGAAAATTTCTGTAAAATCCTTAGAGTTGATAAAGTAAATAATATTCACTTTGGAAAAACGAAAAGAATTCTTTAAATGCTTGCACTGGAATTTTGTGTCCGTTTGGGTTTGCCCAGGAAAATTCGACGTTGCATCCTTAACATTTTAGAATATCAAAGAAATGCACCTATGAGCATTGAATTATTACTTACTTACTTACTTTTTAAATCCGCTTATCCGTTAGGGTCGCGGGGGCAGCAGCCCTATGGTGGATCTCCAGCGATCACGATCTTCCGCCATCAGGCACATGTCCTCCCAGGTAATACCCAAACGACGCGAACCCACATTCTCCATGTAGTCTAGCCACCTGGTTCTAGGCCGACCCCTTGGTCTCTTACCCACCGGCTTGGAAAATAACTGCCTAGGAAGACCAGTTTGCGGCATCTGCATCACGTGGCCATACCAGCGCAACTGAGATCTCTCAATGCGGAGAAGTAGCGGCTCAACCTTTAAAGACTCCCTTATTGTGTTGCTGTGCACTCTATCTAGTAGGGCAGCACCTGCCACACCTCTCAGAAATCTCATTTCGGCCGCTTGTACCCGTGATCGCACTCTTTCGGTTAATACCCAAGACTCCTGACCATAGGTTAGAATGGGGACAATGATAGATTTGCGGGTGAGAAATTGAATTATTTCTGTCTATATTAAAAAATACTTCGTAGAGAGAGTTTAGGAACTCTGTCTGCAGCCTCATCAACATGTAACCGTTTCATTAGAGTTGTATTCAGTCAGAGAGCGTGGAATCATATCCTGAATGTGGTTGTTCATATTGACAGTATCAGTTTCAGCAGCAAGAATTGCCCTCTCACACAATCAGTTGAGATCTTTATAATTTTTTTAATATGGTTAGATAAACATTATCTATATTTTCTCTAAAGGAAGTTACTACATTACAAAAACCATATGAAAAATAAATTTTCTCCAATGAAAGTACCTTCATCTTTTCAGTGAAAGCTTGAACAGCTACATGCCCTACAAGTTGTATTCTATTATTTGTTTTAGAATATTTTTTTTATATCTCTCCAAAGATTTTATTAAAAAAAGAAATAATAATGATTTTTAATTATTTATTTATTACTTTTTATAACTATCCCCTTTAAAACGTGAATTATCGTAGCTAACTAAAAAGACAGGCGCTGTCATTGAAAATTACCTGATCTTCTTAGTCGAAGCAACAATGTAATCAAAGAGTCTTCACTGTTTCCATTTGGATTTTAGCAATCAGTATTTTTTCAAGAATAAATCATTAGATGGTCAGTGAAGGTTTTAATTGTACGCCAACCTCAGCTCTTCAAATTAATGATGAAAAATAGGAAAGAAACCGCCAACCAGGAACTTTTGGCTTAAAGTATTTTTTTGTTTGTTGGAAACAATGAAGGTTACACTGTTACTTCGAGTAAGATGGTCAGGTGGCTTTTCAGTGCCAGGACCTGTCTTTTTCGTCGGCTACGGCCAACACCTCCTAGAAAGAAAGCCAAACAACTGAAACGTCATACATTGCTACACGAGGCCAACGAGATAACAAGGCCTGGAAACGAAAAAGTTACCTGACCATAATAATTCAACCTTCATTGTCTCCATCTTGGATGTTAACTATCAGTGTTTTTCCTTTTGTTGGAAATAATGAAGGTTGGATTGTTGCTAGCACCCCAATGGACTTATCCGCTTCCAGGCCTTGTTATCTCGTTGGCCTCGTTGCTACATCATCATAAGTCGACCAAATTTAGGGCTTATTATTGGTAGAAATCACGGTCTATAGATATTCATGGTCATCGAGCTTCGGCCAATCGGGGCTATTTCTACCGAGGGGAGCAAAGCGTGCTGGGATTTTTGGCGAAATGTCAAATTATTACATTTTTCCGTGTAATACCTACAGCAGCACAATAAGGGAATCTTTAGGAGTTGAGCCGCTACTTCTCCGCATCGAGAGATCTCAGTTGCGCTGGTATGGCCACGTGATACGGATGCCGCAAACTAGTCTTCCTAGGCAGTTGTTATTTTCCAAGCCGGTGGGTAAGAGACCAAGGGGTCGGCCTAGAACCAGGTGGCTAGACTACATGGAGAATCTGGGTTCGAGTCGCTTGGATATTACCAGGGAGGACATGCGCCTGATGGCGGAAGATCGCGATCGCTGGAGATCCTCCATAGGGCTGCTGCCCCGCGACCCTAACGGATAAGCGGGTTTGAAAAGTAAGTAAGTAAGTAAGTAAGTATACCTACAATACTCATTTCCAAAAAAGTTGGGACAGTGCAAAATATATAGAAAAAAACAAAAAGGGATGATATAAGAAAACTTTCTCGCGAATACAAAATAGCAGATACGTTTATGAAATGACATAAATATACTGTGTGCACCAAAACATTTTGTATCGTGGCTGGGACGTTCATTTTGAATGGGGGGTTGCAACACGTTCCAAAATAGTAGGGACATACGTTGTAGAAAGCGCCGTTAGTAGTGGAACCTTCCGAATTGTTCGGGAATAATCTAGAATGATGACGTCGTACTACATTCCGTATAAATAACAGTTGCCATCTGTCGTTCAGGTAACTTATTCGGAACGATGGATCGAGGCAAGCCAGTTAGCGAAGATCTTCGTGTTGGAATCATTCGAGAATTCACAAACAACGTTTCTCAGCGTGCAATAGCCAGAAGATTTAACCTGTCATCATCTACAGTACATAATATTATCGAGCGCTACCGAGATAGTGGTGAGATCACAGTTCGGAAAGGCCAAGGTAGAAAACCCATTCTGAATGCTCGAGCTCTTCGGATCCTCCGACGTCACTGCGTCACGCATGGGAATGCTGCGATTACGGACATAGCCACGTGGGCCCGCGATTTCTTCGGGAAGCCATTATCGTCGAATACTGTACGCCGGTGCATCCACAAATGCAAAGTTAAGTTATACTGTGCACGACGGAAGCCATACATCAACAAACGACAGCAACGTCGCCGTCTGATATGGGCTCGAGCCCATCGCAATTGGTCCCAAGCACGCTGGAAGAACATATTGTGGTCCGATGAATCGACCTTTACGATTGTTTACGGAAATAATGGACGCCGTACACTCCGGACCAAAGACGAAAAGGATATTCCCGCGTGCTACAGGCGTTCGGTACAGAAACCATCGTCTGTCATGGTCTGGGGCTGTATTAGTGGCCATGGAATGGGAGACTTGCACATCTGCAATGGCACCGTCAATGCTGAAGCGTATATACAGATCCTGGAACAAGCTATGGTGCCATCTAAGAGGCGCCTGTTTGGACGACGTCAGTGTATATTTCGACAAGACAACGCCAGACCGCATAACTTCTGCGTGGCTACGTCGGCAGCGCATTCGTATGTTGGATTGGCCCCCTTGCAGCCCGGATCTGTCGCCTATAGAAAACGTTTGGCGTATTATTAAACGAAAACTACGACAGCGACGACCCCGGACAGTTGAACAGCTGAAAACCTATATCCAACAGGAATGGGACAGAATTCCGGTTACGTTGTTAGAAAGATTGGTGTCATCGATGCCCAGAAGATTACAGTGTGTCATTGAGAGGAGAGGTGACGCCACACCGTGGTAAACGCCGTGCCGTCCCAACTTTTTTGGGAGTGTGTTGCACGTGGCAAACAGGAAAACCACCTGTATCTTTGTTTAAGCATATAAGATATGTGATCCCATGCCTAATTTATCGTTTATGTATTGTAATGCGTTGAAATAAACGGCAATACAATAATCCAAACAAATGTGTTGGAGTTCTTCTTATATGTTGCACTGTCCCAACTTTTTTGGA
>JAHWFO010022726.1:0-14572 GCA_023313115.1 Rhysida immarginata
CCACAAGATAAATGTAATACAAAGTCGTACTTCCTGATGTTGGCCCACCGGATATATTTATTTCCTCCCCCATCTTCTGGTCGGTTGAGATGTTGGTCTAAGCATCAAGTTAATGCCGATACTTGTTCTTTACCTATTAAAATCATAACATAAAGTATACATGCCTTATTAATATATTGCATGTTTGTGTGTTTGAGGACACATTTAGTATGACTTCTGGAAAATACATTTGATATTCAGGGATAACATGTTGATCATTACATTCCACTATATAGAAGCCAATAAGCCCTCCACCACGGCAAAGTAGTGTCCTACGGAGGGGATAAATAATTTAGTTTTCTGCAGCTACATGCAAACGTGCACCAATTAAAAATAAATGCCACTTCTTCACCTCTACACCATTCACTGGTATGTTTTTTTAAAGTAATAACAGTCAAAAGCCACACGATTTAAAATGCTTATTGCCTTATTTCGGCAGAGGAAAACAAAGGCTAATTTCTAATCACTTAATGGGATTTTGCAAAAAAAAAAAGTTTCATATCTTCTTAAAGTAATGAACAGAACATAAATGAAACTTAATGTTCTGTTTCTTACATATTTGCTTACATTGCTTACTCTGTTGATATCCAATGAAGCCCAAGGGTGTAATAAACGCGACTACTGAACATTTTCTTCCTTCTCTTGATGCATAGATTGAAAGACTACCCTGGGCAACGTAACATGTTCGCCAGTTTTTCAACGATATAATTCAGTTTTATCAGAGTAATAGGGCAGTCCTCCGTTTCCTCATCAACAAGGTTTACCAAACGACTGTGAAGTGCTGCACAGAACTTATGAATACGTCTAGATGCCCAAAAGACTTCCATTTCTACTGTGCATTTTAAGTCTATTTTTGTTCTACCTCCTTTTTCCTCCCTTTTGCTGGAAAAAAACAATGCCCGGATAACTTTGGAGAAATTCATTGCTAAATAGTGGACAGATGACAGGAGCAAAATTGGAAGCGTCTTGAACGTCCTAGGAGTCTGATAGACAATGGCAAATATGCTCCCATAATCTCGAAATCATGCCCATTTCAGACATTCGGTTTAAATG
The DNA here is from genome assembly GCA_023313115.1 of Rhysida immarginata. Classification (NCBI taxonomy): domain Eukaryota; kingdom Metazoa; phylum Arthropoda; class Chilopoda; order Scolopendromorpha; family Scolopendridae; genus Rhysida; species Rhysida immarginata. Next base: position 1,093 of record JAHWFO010022726.1, read on the forward strand.
ACCAATCAACGTTGACCACTCAGAAATTCTTGGAAGTTTTACTACCATCTTCTATTGCGTGATTGCTATATGCAAAACGTTCGATTTTTTAATAGCGATACTTTATTCAATTGCGTATTTTAATTTCTAAACTTTTTATCAATTGGTTGGCTGTATTTATTCTTACCCATGAGACATTTCTGTGCTAGCCTATAAAGCAGGTCATTCAAAAAATTATAGTTATAATTTAACAATATCCATTTTGCAATACAAAGGTTTTAATTATGACAAAATTGATTTTTATCCCTTTGGACACATTCAGTATTTACATTTGATTGGTGCAAATTTTCTAATATGTGATACTTTTTTAAACTTTTACAATACTTTTCTCTCCATTGTTATATACAATTGAAATGACTAACTTTCTTACATAACGATTCTTTTTAAAATAACAATGAAGAAAAAACTATTGTAGGAACAATACACATATTGCATGCAAATAATGATTATATCGGAATTGTTTATATTAATAAAAACCCTATTATTTCAAAATGGATATTGTTAAACTATAACTAAACACAAAGCAATAAACGTGCGTAAGATAATTAATCAAAAATATATGTATATATAACAGGGTCGTAGCCATGACGTTATCTTGGGGGGAGGTCGATTTTTAAATTTTTTGGACCTGCTTTCAAAAATTCGAGTGAGTCGGACATTAACCTCAGTTAAGGAGGCAGACGTTTTTTCACAACTGATTGGTTGTCAAACCACCAACCCTTGATTACGGCCCTGTAAAAATGCCTTTATTATTTAGGGCTTGAAGCACAAATGAAATGTAAACTCCGCTTACAAGATGCAGTCCATTTACCAGTAATGCACTTCAGATATTTCTAGCCCTTCTCCACAAGATAAATGTAATAAAAAATCGTACTTCCTGATGTTGGCCCACCGGATATTTTTATTTCCTCCCCCATCTTCTGGTCGGTTGAGATGTTGGTCCAAGCATCAAGTTAATACCGATACTTGTTCTTTACCTATTAGAATCATAACATAAAGTATACATTCCTTATTAATATATTGCATGTTTGTGTGTTTGAGGACAACTTTAGTATGACTTCTGGAAAATACATTTGTTATTCAGGGATAACATGTTGATCATTACATTCTACTATATAGAAGCCAATAAGCCCTCCACCACGGCAAGGTAGTGTCCTACGGAGGGGATAAATAATTTAGTTTCCTGCAGCTACATGCAAAATTGCACCAATTAAAGATAAATGCCACTTCTGCACCTCTACACCATTCACTGGTATGTTTTTTTAAAGTAATAACAGTCAAAAGCCACACGATTTAAAATGCTTATGGCCTTATTTCAGCAGAGGAAAACAAAGGCTAACTTCTAATCACTTAATGGGATTTTGGAAAAAAAAAGTTTCATATCTTCTTAAAGTAATAGTAGATTACTTCCTCCAATAGGCGCATAATAATGAGGTGGGCGTGGCCTAATCCAGCCAATCAGCGTCCAGGATTCATCTCACGTGACCCCCACCACCCCCTACCCCTTCCTGCACAGGCGTTCAACCAATCTGCGTTTGGCCTTTTAATTTGGGCGTTGGCCTTTTAATTTGGGCGTTGGCTTTTAATTTGGGTGTTGGCCTTTTAATTTGAGCGTTGGGCTTTTATTTGGGTGTGGCCTAAGGCTGGAATAAAATTAATTTTATAATCCTCTGATTAGCACCAACACCAGGGTGGAAGATTACAGTGGTCCTGATGCTCTTAGCAAAATACACTTAGGTGATTCTGTCTTACAAGTGAACACCTGTTGATTCGCTTATAAATCCTTGATTCCGGCTAGGGGCTTGGATACTGGCCCCTAACGGATTACCTAATTACTAATTCACTATTGTTTCTCGGGTACCCAAATTTTTTCCAAACTCTTTTACAGTTTCTTCTACGTCTGCTGTTTCAAATAAATACAGATGTGTTCTTTACATACCTTAATTTAAATTTTGGTCATGGATAATGCACCTGGTTTTGGTGGAGTGAAAGGTTTAGCTAAACACACAAATCATTCTGAAAAAGAGACACGTGAATGGTTAAGGGGTGTGAGAGCTTATACGCTACATAAACCGGTGCGTCATCATTACCCCCGTAATCGCGTGCGTGTATATGCGCTATTTGAACAATTTCAAGTGGACTTGGTTGATCTAACCAGTCTGTCAAAACAGAACGATGGTTATAAATTTCTACTTACCTGCATCGATGTTTTCTCGCGCTATGCGTGGGTCATTCCTCTAAAAACGAAGAGAAGACTTGAACTTCAGAAAGCCTTTCAAAAAATTTTCACACTCAGCAGAGTTCTGTAAAAGTGAACAGCGATAAGGGGAAAGAGTTTTTAAACAAGCATGTTCAAGATTATTTTAAAGCACTCGACATCGATTTCTTCACCACAGAATCAGATTTCAAAGCTGTTACGGTCGAACGATTCAACCGTACGTTAAAAACGAGGATGTTTAAGTTTTTTACATTTACCAACACACACAGATGCATCGACGTTATTAAGCTACAACCAACGCAATCACAGAGCCCTGGGTATGCACCAGCTGATGTCAATGAACGAAATGCCCCAGCTTTATGGCTGAAACAACAGAGTTATTATACAGCAGCACCACAAACAAATCCAAGGTTGCAAGTCGGTGATTACGTACGTATTTCGAAAGTGAAAAACATATTTGATAAAGGCTATCTTCCAAACTGGACCGAGGAGGTGTTTGAGGTTTCAAAAATCATTTATAGAAAACCTGTTGTGTATAAAATTAAAGATTACGATGGCAGTGAGATCTCAGGTGTATTCTACGACCAGGAGTTACAAAAGGTGAAAAAACCTGCAGTTTTTACATTGAACAGATTATTCGCTGGCGGACGAGGCGTGGTGTTCGCGAAGCTTTTGTGAAATGGCAAGGTTACCCGGCCAGCATGAACAGCTGGGTACGAGAAATAGATCTTTTAAATGCTTGACAAGAGGCGATTGACAGCAGTTGGGTCCGAGTACAGCCATCATGTATGAAGACACGGATTTTTATGTTACGTTTCCATCAAACACACCTACGGGCGAACAAATTCATACCAATACAACAGCTCATTTTATCACAAGACTGCCGAGGACGCTACGTTTCCAAGGGCGATGGGAGGTTAGTTTATCGGAAACACATTTCCCAGCCCTCTTCAAGAACATTACGACGGTAAACAACACTTTCGAAATAGGTTTCAAGGCTGATCACATAGATGAACAAATCGATTTCAGCATTGTTTCACCAGTAAGAATTCCGACATTCCAGTCTTTCCTAATCGAAGTTGAATTGGTGTTACAAGCCTATTTGAAATATGTTGTCATTTACCATAACCCTTCTTTAGACCAAAACGTCATCATGAGTTTGCCTTTGAATGTAGGGATTCGCTTTAACACGCCCGAATTCTGTAAGTTGTTCAATGTTTCGCCAAACATTTTCTACGAGGACCGTTTCTCTCTAACTCCGGATTACAACCGGCCGTTTAAGTGGGTGTCCGATTTTTCTGTTACGTTAAGGTATCCCAAGTCGGCACCTCTATATCAAAAAATTGTTGAATTTAAGAGTACCAAACTGCAAAATAGGGTAGCCGCAATTGATTTTCTAAAAGATAGTTTTAGAGCGGCGGGCGTCGAGACAAAGGTTGGTAATGATCTTGTATTGTTTACGGGGTCCTCAACACAGTTCATCGAATTCCCAGCAGATGTCAACATTGGGCTTATACCTGGTAGGTTTCTGAACAAGAAATTGAAAACGCCTATTACTATGCCCTTAAACGACACAAAGGACGGATTTATCAGCTGTGTTATTTTTGATCCACCTGACACTCCAGAACAGTGCATATTAAAAATTCCCGAAGGGTATTATGATGGTCGTAGCGATGTTGTTGAGGCGCTCGTTAAGTTGATTCCATTGAAAGAACAGGCTTTTTACAAAATCAATCTCACACCTAACAAATGTTTTCATTTCAAATGCACAGAAGGCCGCTATATTAGTTTTAGCGAGGGTTTATGTTACACATTGGGTTTACAAGCTGAACTTGCCGACCTAGAACTCGTTATCGGTGAGGGTTCAATCCCAATAGAGCTTACACGTGGCATACATGGTTATTATCTGTATACAGACATCATACAGCCGCAGGTTGTGGGTAACACATTCGCTCCGCTCCTACGAATCATACCCGTTTCACATGCCAGACGAGAAGTGATTTATCAGACTTTTCATTCACCCGACTACTTTCCCTTAAGTAAAAACGTCATTGACACGATTGAAATCGCGGTTCATTCCGTCCACGGTGATTTGCTCGCGTTTTTAACGGACAAAACCATAGTGAAATTACATTTTCGTAAGAAACAACTGTAGTGCGAGGTTGATTCCTTTTTTCTCTCCTCCTCGATTACTTCAAGATGCATATCCCCTATCAGCCGTGCCAAGAAGTAATATCCCGTTACTATTTAAACCAGAGAGGGAATGGTTCACCTGTGTTTAGAGGGTCAGTTTACCAGAGAGGCAATGGGATTGGTTCAGTATTTTTAAATCTGTTTCGCTTGGCAACACCTTTACTCAAATCCATGGGCAAGATTCTCGGTCGACATGCCCTAAAGGGAAGTGTTTCCGTTTTTAATGATGTGATACATGGTCAAAATTTTAAACAGTCGCTGTCATCACGAATGAAAGAAGCTGGAGGTAATGCCCTGCAGGAAATGGGTGCTAGAGTTCAGAGAGGTAGAGGTCGCGTTAAAAGACGAAATTCAGCATTTCCTACTCATTCCCATGTAAAAAGACCCAGAGGCAACAGTGTGGAGACCTTTCTAAATAGTGAATACAGACAAAGAGGTCGAGTGCGGTGTTCAAAAAAGCTGAAAAACGTGCAGAAGAAACCGAAGAAGAAGAGGAAGAAACAGAAGAAGTCAACAAAAACACCGACAAAACTACGTTCTAAGCCGATTTTAAACATACGTCCTTTATCATCGGTTTTCACCTAATACATACGTAATCATGGCATCAATGATACACCAGCTGAGCGCTGAATGTCTCAACAGCGATCTCGACATTTTCTCTATACCTCACACGAGTGGCGAACAGGAAAAGCGACACGTCACGGGATACCAGCCAACAGCCATCATCAACCAAGATGGGCCTATTGAATTCTACGTACCTGGTTTGGCAGATTTTTACATGGTTATCGATCAGTCTACATTAAACTTAGAAGTCGTTATCAACAAAGGGGATGGACCGTTAACAGCTGGTGATAAAACAGGACCTGTGAACCTCTTCTTACATTCGCTATTCTCACAAGTCGATTGCTATCTAGGTGATACGTTAGTTAGTCATAGTAATAACTTATATCCGTACAGAGCTTATTTTGAAACTCTTTTGAACAATAGGCAGACTTCTAAACAAAGTCAACTCACAACAGCAGGGTATTGTAAAGACACGAGCGGTAAAATGGACAATGCTGACGATGCAAACAATGGGTTTAAGGTACGTAAAAGACTCGCACGAAACGGCGTTTACTACATGGAAGGCCCGTTCCATTTAGACATCTTTCGGCAGGGTCGATTGCTACTAAACTCTACGGATTTTCGTCTAGGACTTTACAGAAGTTAACCCTCCTTTGCTCTGATGTCTGATGTAGCTAACCCAAATTATCAGATTACAATCCGAAAAGCAATGCTGAATGTCGAGAGAGATAAAGTTAACACAGCCACGCTATTAGCTCATGCAAAGACTCTGCAAACCACTAACGCGTTTTACCCTATCGGGCGGGTTGAAATGAGGTCCGTGAGTATTGCTACGGGAACTAGAAATCACGTCATACAGAACTTAATTACAGGTCAGATTCCCACCCGATTGATTTTTGCATTTACATCGAGTGAAGCCCAGAATGGTTCTTTTACTTCGAATCCATTCAACTTTCAACATTTCAATCTATCTTTCTTCTCCCTCTCATTGGATACTCATGCAATTCCTCTAAACCCTCTGACACCGAATTTTTCCTCTGGGTCATACTTGAGAGAGTTTGTTCATTCCATGAAAGCACTTGGGATTTGGAAAGAAGACAGAGATATTGACATCAGTCAGTTCGATTACGGATCTGGTTACACGTTTCTGGCCTGTGCTCTTTCGGGGGACAGGAATTATTATACTGATAGATATAACCTTATACGTAACGGTACGTTAAGCGTTGAAGTTCAGTTTTCCGAACCTTTAGCTAACTCGGTGAATCTGATTGCTTATTGTCAATATCAGAATCTCCTGGAAATCAATAAAGACAGAACCGTGAGCTTCGATTTCACAAATTAAGGTCGATGGATACGCAAGAGCTATGGAGGGCTCTTGAGAGAGATCCATTCACATGTACTATGGCAAGAGGTGTTTTCCTGGCGGATTTGGTGCTTCAACTCAAACCTCTGCATCCAGCTTTACTCATTGCTAATACGGATGATTCCAGCAAGCCGGGCTCGCATTGGGTGGCTTTTTTTATACCATCCTGCAAACAAGCATACATCTTTGATTCTTTTGGAATGTTTCCTCAACCGCAATTCCACACGTTCATGCTTATGCACGCGGAAAAATGGATCTACAACACGAGAATAGTGCAACACCAGACATCTGACACATGCGGTCATCACTGTCTACATTAGCAGCCAGAGGTTATTCTACGGCAGACATCTTGAACAACACTTATACAAATGAACTGCTTTTGAACGACTTACTCGTGAAATGTGAAATCATCCAAGACGAATATACTAGCAACTCTGAATTTAATATCTGCCAAAAGGCCAAATGGAACCAATGTTGCAAACCTTTAAATTACTCTGTTTAATTATTCTAATTATTATTATTATCCTTATCTGTTTTATTCAATTTCTGTATATTCATTGGTTCAAATAAACTTTTTGTATTCAGATTGAATTTGTGTTTTGTTTGTGGTTACTTTTTAATAAATAAATAAATAAATAAATAAATAAATAAATAAATTACACAATCAATGGTTTTCATACATTGAATTACATTTTTATTCAATTTTTTTTTTTACAGACGTTAAAATAAATTTTATCATTTGCAATACAACTAATATTTTATGTTAAATTGTTATTTATCATAATGTAACCAGGGGAGCTTAAGCGTGTCAGGTACATGCGCAGGGCGGTACACGGGATTCACGATTAATTCTTCAGGGATGTTGACATGATGTATCACGTCGGTAAACAGGGTTCTCCCAGGTAAAGGTTTCTTCAGATCGGGGATGGGTGATAATACGTCTTGTATTAAACTATTAATGTTCGAGCCTCGTATTGATTTCCCTCCGATTGACACAGTTCCTTTTTTATTCCATGTGATAACATCAGGTCTCTTTCATAGTGTCTCTATGAAACGCGTACGCGGGGAAGGCTGCTCAACTGGCAAACTCACTACGTTTCCCGGTCGGCTGTCCTCGTCGTAGGTCTCTTTGAATCCGCTAACCACTGCGATATCACTGTCAGCGAGGGTTTCTTCTTTTAAGTCTGCAGACGTGCCAGAATAGGGTGAATAGACGAGTTGTTGTGGATACAGATACGTAGGTGTTTCTTGAAGGGTTTGCGGTGACGGCATTTGAGGCATTAAAGACGGGTTTGAAGGTGTTTGAGGGTCGGTTTGGGTTGAAAGACTTGTTGGTTTCGAATGAGCTTCACGACGCCTTGCTCTTAGATATTTTTGAAGTGTGTTTAAATAAAGATCCATTTTCTGATGCACATTCAAATCTGATGCTTCTAAAATCTCATTGATTTGAGAATCCAATTGTTTATTACGTTTTTTTTTCAACAACATTAACCACACTAGGTTCAACCTTAGGTTGACCATGTTCAACGGCACGCGATGACTCAGGGACTCTCTGGTCCGTAGCGTGAAGGAACCTTTGATATTCGTGAGCCGGTAGTAAAACGTACTTTTGTATGTTCCTAACTAATAATTTTTTCAAAATAGGTGCAGCTACGCTTCCTAACAAAAGAGGAAGCAAGAATCCGTTCCCACGTTGGTTCAGATAAGTTTTCTTGGCCCTTAATGAAATTTTTTTATGGGCTAAACCTTTTATTTTCCGCAAATTTTGTTTAATGGGTGGTGTTTAGTCGACTCTACGATGTAGAATGTTATGACAGATCTCGCACAGCGCTTTAACTTGATTAAGCGTGGCATGTTGCATAAATACTTTCCTATGTTGAGGAGACGAGTGTTTCAAAGCTCCTAGAAAATGACGATGTTTCACAACCAGAGGAATCATTGTTGTATCAACACCCTATTCAGCCGATTTAAAAATGACGTTCGCCGGTTTTAAACCCGGGCTTTATCCGCATAAACAACGATAGGTTTTTCGGGCGGAAAAATCTTACTACGCAATCTCAGAACATCAGGACAACTCTGAGTTAAATCAAGCAGTAAATAACTATGGGGTTCCTGAGTGGCATCTTTAAAGGCTTCGATGAGTAAGCGTCCGTAGCCTGTTTGCGATGCCAAGGTGCGAATCTGTCCTACGTCTCTAGGTGACTTTAGCAGAAAGATGAACTGTGTATTTAAACTTATTGTACGGATGATTTTTGAATGAGCAAAGAGGTTCTGAGTTATTAACAAAACAGAGAAATTGAGATGATGACTGTAGCACGTGTAGATTTTCTCAACAAGGTCGTTATTTTTCACCTCATTTAATAAATCGTCTAAAATCAGTAAAGCCTGTTCAGGTATACGTTCGTGTATCAATTTTTCATCCGGCACCCCTGCATGAAACGTAATGTTAGGCAAATTCAGATTTCTAACAACCGACGGGATTAAAGCTCCATAGCAGTAAATTATTTCCGTAGGCGGCGGGTCCATCACTTCATCTCTATACTTTAACATTTGAGCTACTAAGGTACTCTTGCCGCTCCCTGAGGAACCAGCAACAAGAGCCGAAAAGTATTGCGTAAATTCAACTGTTGCATTTATTTCCATGATGAAAAAAAGGGAGAGATAGAGAAAATTGCTGAAAGAGTTTACAAAGGCTATGTTGAATGTTAAATGACGCAAATCTCTTTTTAAACATGCTTTATTTCAAAAGCCACAACTTACGTAATTCATACTCGGCATAATTATCCAAGGTACAGTTTATCACAAAGGGATTACAGGTAAGGATTTTATGGCAAAGCCAGAATTTCTCCATAACGGTTTTACGATTGCGGAACTTCTCCATCGGCAGTTTTTACGATTGCGGTATTTCTCCATCGGCTGTTTTATGATTGTGGAATTTCTCTTCAGACGGTTTCCATGACAGCGGAATTTCGCGGTAGACGGTTTTACGATTGCGGTATTTCTCTGTAGACGGTTTTAGCGGTGTTGATATTTGTCGAAAAATCGTTTTATCTTACGTGAAATATCACCAAATAAGCTTGCACTCCACAACGTTTTTAAACATCACCTACAAATGATTTATTTTCGAGAAAAATTATCCGTTTGGGTGATGGTGTTATTATCAACGTGATGTATCAGTTTTAAAATTTCCTCATAACCGTTCATACAATGCAATGCAATCAACAACAATAATATACAAGCACTACAAAGTCGAAGCAACGATCCTTTCTGTATGGTGGGTGTAGATCGCTCCATGGGCTTCATGAAAGAAATTTCAGAGAGCAAAAAAAAAAACAAAAAAAAACATAGATATTCATGCAGATATCGGTCATCAGCTTTATATATTTACGTGTTCACAGCGTGAATGCAGGCTCTAAACTGAAACAACAAGGTTTTCAAATGGAAGGTCTCTCCAGTGGGATTGGGACCACAGCAAACAGACGCACGTGCCATCCAAGGGGCCATCCGACAGGGTTTGGGAGCGCGATGTAAGGCGAGACCCGAGGACTAGGTTTCCCTCGAATGCTTAAAACACAGCGGACATTTAACGGGCTTTGTAAAAAGCCCGTTAACTGAAGTCCGCCTTGGTATCGCAAACAGGCTACGGACGCTTACTCATCGAAGCCTTCAAAGATGCCACTCAGGAACCCCATAGTTATTTACTGCTTGATTTAACTCAGAGTTGTCCTGATGTTCTGAGATTGCGTAGTAAGATTTTTCCGCCCGAAAAACCAATCGTTGTTTATGCGGATAAAGCCCGGGTTTAAAACTGGCGAACGTCATTTTTAAATCGGCTGAATAGGGTGTTGATACAACAATGATTCCTCTGGTTTTTTCGTCATTTTCTAGGAGCTTTGAAACACTCGTCTCCTCAACATAGGAAAGTATTAATGCAACATGTGTTGCGTACCTCTACACCCCCCCTACGGTAATAGACTTTTTTTCGTCTAGTACGTTTTATGATATTCTTTTTCTGCTATCATTATCTCCCTTCGCGGACTCATCCAACATCGTGTTTCTATCTCGACACGACTCATCGATATTCCTGGCGCCGGTCATCTGTTATTTACCCTTTGGCTATTGCAGCTCCCATGTTTAACGGTGTAGGTAATCCACTAACTATTGATCTTACGCTTTACTATTTTTTTTTTTTTCAAACGGAGGTTACCGTGGTCCCCCTCCACGTTTTTGTTAAAAATGGATTACTTGACGCGTTCGGTTAGCACCAGTTTATAGGTTAATGATATTTTTAGCCTGGAAAATTAAAATTTTCAATTTTTCTTCGCGTCAATTCTCTTTTTCTTTTTTTGGGTTTTATTTTTAATTACCGTTAAAAGGCGAGTTTCCCCATGTCTTACGACTTCGATTGGGACGTCGCTCGTCTTAGGTTATTATTCCCATAGGAAATTCCCATTGATCGCTTTTTTTGATTACATTAATTTTTCCGACAAGGCGTTTAGTTAAGCGTTTAGAGTTCATAAGTTTACCTTAATCCGTTTATTAGAATTATTTCGTGTGTGAGCTTAATGTCTTCTCTCTTCGTCTTTTAATAATGACGCGTTTCTTAAAAATAATGTCTCCCCGTGTGCTTTTTCAAGCCTCGTTATTTGAAATCATCTCTCTCTTTGTCGCGTCTTATATAATTAAATTTTTTAAGAACGTTCTTTCTCAAACTTTTAATTTGAGAAACCTATTCCTTTTGCAGTACAGTTTTGTCGTGTTTTAAAGATTTAATTTCTAGGAGAAGATTTAATTTTTTTTTGGTAGGAAATACGATTTTCGTTAACTATCTTTCCTTTCTCGGAGGTTCGTCGTCATCTCTATTGTTAAAAGTTTCACGTTTTTCTTTGTTTCCATTGTTCAGTCGACGTTGTATTAAACAGCTCGTTTTCTTGGAGCAAATGTATCTTTTCCTTTCCAAGAACTCGGAAGTTCTGTCACGCGGGTCGTGGTATTTAAATATTTTTTTTATAGTTCTAGTAGGTTTCCTGTTAATTAAAAATGGTATGTTTAGTCAGTTTCAGCTCGATCTCCGAAGAAGCATCATCAGCCCTTCTCCCATCTCTGGGATATCGAGATGGATATGCGGTTTAAAAGATTTTAGTAACTTTTATTGTGGAATCTTTGGTTAACATTTCGTCAGGCCACATCTGAGGAGTCTACGAGTTTTGATTATATGTAGTTATCCGACCTGGTGTCGACCGTCTTTTGTTTGCCATTTTATTTTCGTGCTGATGTAGTGTTTGGCTGATCATCAATTATGCTTCGAGTCGCCTATTGATTTTAGTTTGTTGGACATAGGCATGTTTCGCCCCGTCCAAGATATGATGTGTATTTCAAGGTCCTTAGGCTGATCCTTTCTTTTAGCCGATTCCTGATTGATGCTTGTGTGCGTCGTTGGACTTAGAATTGTACGGAGACCTTCATTATGCAACGTGTTAATGCTCAACGGGGAACAAACCACTCTGATGAATTTCTGTCGTCTATGGCCGATTTCATAGTTGATTTTAGAAAAACGCCTTTTCTTCTTTTTGACTTTATTTGAATTATTAACTTTTCAATAGTTTACCAACCCTTATGATTTTTAAGTTCATTTAATTGAAAATTTATTATTTTTTGGTGATGCAATGTTAATATTTGTTTTGTTTCCAGGACCTCAACCATGCTGTTCTCGTCTTACCCGACCGTTACCTCTCATTTTGTGTGGCTGCCCTTTGGTCCGTCTTGTCCTTCCCTTACGTATTAATCCTCTTAGTGTTACCCCGTCGTATTTAGTCTAGTATATTTTGTTACTCGTCTTTCTGATGCCTTGTGGAGGAGGTCCAATGGTTTGATGATTATTATTTTAATCTCTACCTTCCATTTTTTTGTTGAGATTCTTATTTGAATTTTACATAATGTTTGCATATTTTTTTTGTATCACTTAAGAATTTATGAAAATTTATTTTTTTTTATTTCCAATTTATGCTTTCTATCACTTTTGCTGTCAGTCTCCCTTTATATTTGCAGTGCAAGCAACGCATCACACTCGTCTAATTGTTTGATCTTCGATTCTACCCCGAGACTTCCTTTTCGCTTTCCATGGTATCAACGAGTTACTTTTGATTGCGAAACTCTGAATTTTTTCTGTACCTGAAGTGGATTCGATGTACATCTCCCTTTCTGTTGTCATTCCAGTCTTACTGTTGGACTGGTTCTCACTTTTGCTTGGAATCTATCTACAACATCTACTTCTACTCTGTCAGCAATAAAAAAAATATTTATTTGGACTCCTTTAGTTTTTCTTTAATGTAGGGTTGTCTTGGGGTATAGAATTATTCGCGTATGTCATTTGGGGTTAACGTAACTTCTAGTACGTGTTTTTTGCAAGGAAACGTGGTCCTATTGACAATTTATTTACTTTTAACCTTCTTTTACTCTTTAATTACCTGCTGGGCTAATTCTAGTTAATATTTTACTATTTATCTGGGTTTTGCTGTTTATTACTCCTTTTGGTGTTTTCTTAAGGGAAAGTCGGGTTTTTTAGTTCCCTTTGGAGCTCAACGTGTAGGTAAACAAGACCTGTGTTTACTAGCACGTTACACATGCCACGCCTAATCAAGTTAAAGCGCTGTGCGAGATCTGTCATAACATTCTACATCGTAGTGTCGACTGGACACCACCCATTAAACAACATTTGCGGAAAATAAAAGGTTTAGCCCATAAAAAAATTTCATTAAGGGCCAAGAAAACTTAGCTGAACCAACATGGGAACGGATTCTTGCTTCCTCTTTTGTTAGGAAGCGTAGCTGCACCTATTTTGAATAAATTAATTAGTTAGGAACATACAAAAGTACGTTTTACTACCGGCTCACGAATATCAAAGGTTCCTTCAGGCTACGGACCAGAGCGTCCCTGCGTCATCGCTTGCCGTTGAACATGGTCAACCTAAGGTTGAACCTAGTGTGGTTAATGATGTTGAAAAAAAACGTAATAAACAATTGGATTCTCAAATCAATGAGATTTTAAAAGCATCAAATTTGAATGTGCATCAGAAAATGGATCTTTATTTAAACACACTTCAA
>JAHWFO010022732.1:0-11751 GCA_023313115.1 Rhysida immarginata
AAAAGTGAATAGTGCATTACATAGAGGAGAAATGTGAGTATCAGATACAAAAAGAATTTTGAAAATCGGTGAAAAAATAAAAAAGTTACAGCCGATATGATGAGCCGTTTTACATCTACTAATGTGTATTCAGCTGAAGACACCGAAGAGGCTTGTGAATTGTGAATGAATTTAATGTTAATAGGAATAATAATATACAGGGTCTTTATAATTAAAGTTCCATTTTGACATGACGAAGACACAGGTTAACAATGTGGTGTAACCTGCTTTCAGTAAATGGTGGAGGCCACATTCAACTTATAACTAATTTTAGTAACGATTAAAGACTTGTTAACCTGTGTCTTCGTGTCTAATTTCGTATACAAATATTGCATAGAGCGCCATTCCATGCTGGTGGTGACCTTTTGAACTATTTTTTTTGGTGGGTATGAACTTCCCATGCCCTCTTATATAATATTACCAAGTATTATAGCTTTTGGTCCAGTAGTTTTTTTTTATGGCCATGTCAAAATGGAACTTTAATTATAAAGACCCTGTAGTTCATACATGTGTTTACTTTTTATACATAAAAAAAAATAAAAGTTATGTATTCAAAACCAAAAGTAGTCATCTGGAGTTTTCAATTTAGAGGTTTTCTAAAGGTATTAATACCCTGAAACAGAGGAACAAAATTCACACTACCTGGCAACACTGGTGCGAAGCCATGTAATCTACGCAGCCTTGGCGAGGCCTACGAGTTCTCTCGTATTTCACGGAAAATCCACTGGGTGAGGTCGAAAACCCTCACCGGTGGGTTAATCTTCGGTATCTGCACAATCGCGCGATGACTGAATCCGCAAATTGAATTGTCGCGATTCCTGTAACCGGCCGGGGGGAAACCAATTGCCCCCTGTAACCAAATAGGTTGGGGTATATATCAGTTCGTTAGAGGGGGGGGGGGTCTGGGGGGCACAGCCCCCCAGTCTTTAAAAATTAAATTCACTTACCTTGGTCGCATGATCGTTTGCGATTTGACTCGCGGTTGCGATTGTGCAGATACCGAAAATTTACCCACCGGTGAGTAGAATTATCGAGAATTTTTCACTGAATTAACCGTTTCTTTCTCGGTTGACAATTAGGCCACGATGGAGATTTAACTGCATTCTGGTTAGACTAACCGGTTAAGCATAGAAGCCTTAACTGCCGTTTTCGACTGCGTTAAAATGACGTCAGTTTTCTCACCGGGATTTATGACCGACCAATCGCTAACTCTTCTCACCGGTTACATTTTCTGACCTCAGCCTCTGATTCACGAGAAATTCACGAATGAATGATTGTCATTGTCGGTAATTGTTTTGTAAATTTACACTTTTTATTATAAATATGAATTAAATGTTTATGAAAGAGTACTAAATGTTCGTGAAAAAGTACGAAAGCAATGTGAAAAAGCTGTAAGGTAATGCATATCGAAGTTACAATGATTTTTTGCTTTGACTATAATATACACGAATACATGCACGATTATCGAGGAATGTTTCATATAAAGTGTAACGACCAAATATCCTAAAAACCGTCACTCCAATTAAACAACTGGCAGGTGCCGAATTTCAGGGTATTGTTAAAATTGATGTTCGACCTCGCTTAAGCGGTCGCATGATTTTTATTTCGGAAACCAAAAGAGATAGAGTAAAAAAATGCCAAAACGAAACTTGTAGAGCATGGTCGAATTAATCTGAAAATCGTCATTCCAATCTCGCTTTATCTGGCTAATGTTTGAGAAAATTTGAGACAAACATTTTGGAAAGTCTAAATTTCAAGACTTCCTCTATTGTTACCCACCGAGTTCAGAAAGTAAGTAAAATGAATTGATCTTATTTTTAGTAAAAGTATTTTACGAATATTAAGAAAATGTAACAGTAATTATCAGGTCGTTGCATATCAAATGTCGGATTGCAGAGGTCATCTTTAATGGCCCTCTAGAAAGGACACCTTCACACGTGCTATTCGAAATAATCCCCATTGCCGGAATGCGTTTTCGACGTCTGCTTGGGTTAGGAATGTTTTCCTCCGGAGAAAATTGTCCAGGCTCTGGAAAAGAAGGTAGTCGGTAGGGGAGAGGTACGGAGAGTACGGGGGGGGGGGTGTGGAGGCACCTCGTAGCCTAGAGCCTGTTGTCATGTAGCAGAAGGACGCCTTTGTGATACATAAGTGCAGGTTGTTGCTGACACAGTTTGTGTGCATACGATGCAGTTCACGACAGTAGGTCGCAGCGGTGATCATCTCCCCCTGCTACAGGAAGCTGTAATGCACTACACTACGGATGTTCCACCGAACTGTAACTATGAGTTTCCTGGGGTGCAACGGGGGTTTAGGGAACTGTCTCGGGGGCTCATCAGCATCCAGCCACTGTGCTGACCGTTTCCTATTGTCGTATAGGAGCCACTTCTCGTCGCAGGTGATAATGCGTTCAAGAATCCCCGCTTCTTCATGGCGCAAAAGCAATTCCGTACACACCTCCAACCGACGCTCTTTTTGGTTTTCCGTAAGTTCATGTGGGACCCATTTGTCTTGCTTTTTCACCTTGCCGGTGGTCCTAAGGTGTCTACTGACAGTCGACGCTGATACAGCATGATCCCCTGCAAGGTCCCGAACAGTTTTTGACGGGTCCTCTTCCTCTTCCGCGTGGCTCATTTGCCAGATCCGTCACGCCCGCCCGGAATTTTCGGAACCAACGTTGGACAGTACGTTAATTTATGTTTCGAGAGGCATTGGATGCAGTGTGATTCAACTTGAACTCGTAATGCATTATCACACGTAATTCGTATGAAGTCATGGATATCTTCGCTTGGGTTCAAACGCTATTAAATATCGCAGACATGCAAATTTCAGGCAGCTGGTCGCTGATAGGTTTATCTCTGGGAATGTACCACTTTGTTATGGGTACTTGCAGACCAAACATGGAAACCGTGCTGAAGCGCGGAACCCACCTCGAAATCCAACATTTGATATGCATCGACCTGATACATTATTCTAATTCTGAAATATTCCGCAATAGGACTTGTCTGACAAATAATTTCATATTCCAATTTACATTCAATGTACATATTATTTGTCTCCTTTTGCAGGAAAAAACTAAGTACTAAAAATTAATGCAACAGAACAATTAACTGACATGGTGCTAATTTATGGTGAAAGTCACAGAAATTTTCATGCAGCTGCAAGAACCTTTAATGCTAGGTTTCCAAATGCAAGAAGAGCCATTATCTGTAGTTCACGCAATTAAGGGACTTTGAACGAGGTCGGATTATTGGCCTCTCCGAGGCTGGGTGTTCAACCAGACGGATTGCTGTCGTGTGTCGCGGGACGCACAGACGGTAGGATGGCGATGTTGGAGGAAACGGCGAGAGGAAGGCACACATGCCAGAAGGTCAGGCTCTGGTACTCGGAGAAGCACGCTAGCTCGTACCGATAGGCGGACACTGCGAACAGCGCTAGCGGACAGAACCATCGCCCTGCGGCAATTGCGCGACAACATTACTATTCCTGGTACTGCTCCAGTGTCAATAGCGACAATAGCATGTCGGTTACACGCCGCGACAATGTCTGCCAGGCGTCCATTGTTCTGTCTTCCTTTGACACCTGAGCACCGCGCGATACGACTGCAATGGTGTCGTGAACGAGTGGGCTGGCGAATGGAATGGCGCCCGGTGGTCTTCAGCAACGAATCCCGCTTTTGTTTGGACACCGGGTGTGGCACAGACCATTTGAACGTGCCAATGAACAATGCATCCGGTATCGCCATCGTTGACCAACACCCAGAGTTAGTCACCATCCAAGCAGCACGGTACGTCACAGAGATTCTGCAGCCCGTATACTGCCCTTTCTGCACACCATACTCGGCGCAGTCTTTCAGCAGGATAACGCCAGACTGCACAGGGCAAACATGAGCATGGCATGTCTGCATGATGTCAACTGCATGCCATGGCCCGCGATCTCGTGTGGGACATTATGAGACGTCGTTTACGACCCCGGAATCTCCATGAACTGACACAGCAGGTTCACTAGACCGGGACAGACGTACCCCAAGATGACATTCTCCTACACCTGCGGCTGGAACAATGCATCGCCGGCAGAGGTGGTGCCACAACCTACTGATGCCGCTTTCCGTTGGGCCGCCTTGTACAAACGAGTGCACGTCTTGGGTCCATAACGTAATAAAAGTATTTTCAGATGTGTCTCTTGCTGTATACCTACTTTTGGCTCATTCGGATAACTCCTTGTGGGTGGGGCAATTTCATTGCAAAGCAGTGTATGAAGATTGTGTCGAAAACGCTTCTTTCTAGAGTTATACCTGTTTGAAGGTCTCCTGTAGTAGGAAAACCTTATAAAGAAGCGTTTATTACATGACGTGCGTTGCTCGTGAACTTTACGGACAAACTTGACGTGTTATTTCATTGCTATTAGGTATCGAAGAAGTAACTCGAACTCTAGAGAGATTTTGAGATTACGCGTTTATTTTGAGCAGGCTTAATTTTTATAAAATATTTACTATTTTTATTGAGTTTCTATAATTTGTACCGTTAATTAAAAAGTTTTGTTTAAATTGCTTTTTGAAAATCAATTTTGCAAATTATTGCATTATGAACCTTTTAATCCATTAATGCCATGAATTGGTCCAATTATTGATCGAATACGTGATTTCGCTTTTTAATACTCAGCTAAACGGATTAAGGATGAAGGAGACGAGAGGATTACAATTAATTTCAAGAAATGAAGACGAAACTTATCCAGCAATTTGAGAGTGTAAAGCCAAACCTTCCAAGGAATTTTTAAGATTTGAGAAATTGAAGAAAAAAAAATGATACATTCAAAAAACAAAAAAGTCAAAACGGTTTAATTAAACATGTTTTATTTTCTAGTGCATCCCACGCATGCTCAATCGGATTCATATCCGGAGATCTCGCTGGCCACTCCATGCGTTGGATATCCTCACTTTGTACTAGGTAACCACAAAAGTTCTTGCCGTTTTTATGTTCCATAAATAGAAGTGATAGAAGATATGCAAATAAGTGTACAGTGTGGTCCAAAATATGTCGGGGGGAGGGGGGAGCAGGAAGGTTAGTCTGTATAAATACAGCGCTGTTGGGCATTCACATTAATTACATCTCGTACAGAAATGAAGACAAATGGAGGTATCGAAGGATATGGTTAGGTGTTGTTTGCTTTAAGACTTCAAGGTGCGCTTGTCCGCAGCAGCATCAAGTCGCCGAATGTGTCTTGCGTTTGGGGATGATGCTGCGAACGAACGCACCACAAGGCATTGGTTCCAGAAATTCAGGTCGGGAGAATTTGCCATTTCTGATGAACCCCGCAGTGGTCGACCGCAAGCCTTAGATGACCAGGCCCTTAAAACGGCCACAGAGGAATACGGCAGTTTAACATGTGGAGAACTTGCCAGACGGTATCAGGTTTCTGATTAAACAGTTAGACGTCATCTCCATAGCCTAGGAAAGGCGTACAAGTTGAGCAAATGGGTTCTCCAAACATAGTCGGAATCCAACAAGAATCAACGAGTGACAGCCTGCATGTCGTTGCTTTCTCCACATCGTAACGCACCCACATTTAATCGAATACTTACCAATGACGAAAACTGGGTCCTATATGACACTCCTAAGCGTTCCAAACATCGTTTATCACCCAGGGGCACCGTGCAGATCATGCTCTGTGTCTAGTGGACTAGACGCCAATTGGTTCACTTGAGCTGCTATCAACTGGCCAAACCATCACTGGGGACATGTACCCCCAGCAGTTGGAACGTATTGCAGCAGATGGGGCCAGTATTGGTGAATCGCAAAGGGATACTCTTCCTTCATGACAATGCCCGGGATGGCCAGAGAAACCATAGAGCGGCTTGGCTGGAAAACTTTATCATCCACCTTACTCACCAGATCTTGCTCCAACGGATTATCACCTTTTCCTTTTATTCATGGAAAATCCTACACCAATGATACAGACCTGCTAAAGGCACTCACGGACTTCTTTGAGTCCAAGACCGGCAAGTTTTACAGCCAGGGGAATTATCAACTGGAGACACGTTGGCAGAAGGTGCTAGATGCCAATGGGGATTACTTTGGGGACTAGCGATACGCTACTTTTTGTGTACATCATTTTGTTTTCCGGAATTAAAGACGGCAAGAACTTTTTTGGTTATCTGGTAGAAAGTCCTCGGTGGAGACGTCCATCATCGTCCAAATGAAAAGAATCTGGACTCATGGCACCTCTAAACATCTAACATGACCTTCCATTCGTCACCTTATATCAGTGCATTAACGGTACCTCTGTCAAAGCTGTGGACCTCTGTGCGGTCATTTAGCATTATCTTCCCCAAGCCACAACTCCACCATCGCCATACGGGTCCTTTTTTCTTGTTGTTTTTTGATGGCACACTTATCCCAGACAATGGGATTTGTTGCAAAACCTTGGCCATGGTTGAATTCCTTGAAATGTTGCATTTGGAGAATTTATGTTGGCCAAGTTCAAAGGAATCTTAAAAGCTGCATGTGCAGTCTTGCCTCCAGTAAGAAATGTTGCTGCAATGCCAAAAGATGCCACAACAAAAGCTATGCAATGCTGCCTGGTCTTTGTGAGAAGGAGGTTGATCAGGAAGGTTTTTTCCCTGTCTTTCCAGGCGTATCAAGAAAGATAAGTTTTCCAGTCTGTCTTCTGTTGTAAGCAGGTCTTTAGTCATCGAGTAACTTTGGCTCAATTTCAGCAACAAAAGCCTCCAGTTCATCATCAATCTTTCTTCTACACAGTGACCCCAAATTGATGTATACACTCTTTGAAACGTTATAACTCAGCAACGAAATGAGATAAAAATATAAGGTTTGTTGTGTATGATACAGACGGCGCTGGAAAAGCATAGTAACACGTTCATTATTAAGTAGCGGAAGAATGGAGCTACTTATTGTTTTCACAATGTCCGTCTTGTCTGTCCGTCCGTCCGTCCCCTTCATAATTTCCGCATTTTTTGAGATAGAAGGTTGAAATTCAGAATGTAGCTTATTATGGGCATGGGCACCTTCACTATTTAATTTGGTTTTGATTGGCCCACTGGGGTCGGAGTTTCGGGGGCGGAAATTAGAGGGGACCAAAAGTTCTACGCGTATTTATGCACATAAAGGAGTGAAATTCGGTATGCAGATTCCTCCAAGCAAGATCAACATGACTGTAAAGTTTGGGCAAAATTGTTTCAATAGGGTCGGAGTTGTGGGGGTGGCAATCACTTGGTCTTTAGAAATTTATGGCAACATATAGGGTGTGATATATCATTCGATCGAAAATGATGAGAAAGGAAAGAAGATAGGGTTCTTTTATATTTTCTAAATACAAGGTTCGAGAAAATCAATTTTTGTTTTAAAAAATGGGGGGTTAAAAAGTGCAGATGAAGGAATAAAAAAAATAGATGAACTCAGGGCTTGCGCTATTTCCTATACCTTCCTCGGGAGGCTTAATTTCTTGTTGTTCATTTGTTTATAAACCAAAACGGCGGTGAGTCTTTCATTCGATTAACTTAAGTGGATACTGAGGTTTATTGGAAAGTGGAGAATGTTTTTGATGTTCAGCGAGGTTGGAGGGTTGGATTTGGTACACCACCGCTAACAAGGGTAACAATAACAAAATTCCAAGACAAGTTTGAAGCCCAAGGAACGGTGAAAGATGTGTTGAAAGTCGTTGTGGAAGAAAGAGAATTTCCACAGATAACGGGAGTGTTGATGCACGGCCTTCTAGAAACTACCAGGCCTGAGCATGACGTCAATAACGCTTACGCAAAGCAATATTCATAAAGGACTGTTATTGTAAAGGGGTGGCTCATCAAGAGTTCGGGGCTGATATTGAGGGTGAAGCATTGAGTTCAACACAAACTTTGTCCTTAATATCTTTATTTGCAAATTATATAACGTACGCTACAAGTAAGTATTAATATTTGATCCTGCTGTCAGAGCGTTTACTGTTTAAAAGACATTCTATCTCTATCATTTAGAGGGGCCCCTCAAAAGACACAATTCATCCAAGAGACATTAACAATTTAAGGCTTTCATGAATACCATGCAATTTGTACATCTCTTAACAACAAATCATGCTACACCATAATATGCGGCTTCAGCAAGGGGTCTCCGCACAGCTCACACGCTCACCCAGTCCGTCTGCCTACTCGCTGTACACAGCAAGACATAAGCCCGTTGTAAACACGGAGCTTGCTGGTATATCAGCGTTACAACTTAGGAGGGAACTGCGTGGCCACCACGTGACGAATGATCAATCCACATAAGCCTCAGGGATCGCTTCTCATTAAGGCCAACAACATCACCAGTAAAGAAACTTAATGATTAATAATCTATTTCTTATAATCGCTTCTCATTAAGGGCGCTTTCGTCACTCTTTGTGACACCCACACAGAATCTGCGCACATGAACAGAGGTGACCCGTGTTTCGTCCACGCAAATAACGCGTACGTAAGACTGTCAGCCTTCGAAACTAACGCTTAGTTCAGTTTATCGATATTGCCTCTCAATAGTTCTCACCGACTCTGGCAGAACCGCATGAATCGAGGAACAAATAATCAAAAAGTACACTCACCCGTGTTCTCATCTTATGGAATAAAAGCATTTGTTTTCAGCGTCGGCGAGATATCTTGTTCAAAGCGGCCACCCAAGGCTCGTTCCAATGTCCGACACAAAAGAGCGTGAACTCGATACCTCCAAGTAGGAAAATTAAAACACAAACTTTTCATTTAAATTTCAATTAAAACAAAGATGCTCTTTAATTAAAACATTTCTCTCTGGGAATTTACACGGCGGGCTTGCTTCAGGTTAGAAAAAGGAACACAAAGCTTTGCGTTGACCAGCGATCGTCGCCGCTTGTCTTCCCATTGAGTTCAGAAGCGAATCTCTCCCATATAAAATCAGTTTCCAAGCAGGAAAATCTTAACTATTAACTGTTAGGAGGCTAACACCATCTTCTCGGATTTCTTATCCGAGAAATTAATGCCCCCAACAATAATTACAAAAACAACAACGTTTTTAAAACAAAACAAAAACCTTTAATAACGAGGTGCAACACTACGTATAATGACTAAAATAAAATAAAAAAAATAATTAACAAGCAAGGAATTAATAAATCGTTCCCGTCGGGGCCATGGGACACCCACACTGACATTGAATGTCACAAACTAACTTCTGTAATAGCACTACCAGTTCGACGTAACAATGTTTTTATCTTTTCCATGTTCAGGCTTGGTAGTTTCTAAAAGGCCTTGGTTGATGCCGTGAGGTTTTTGCACGATCCCCAAAGAAGTCAGTGAGGCAATGCTCTCGTGAAACTGGTATCGCCAAATCTTTACTAACGAGATCAAAAATGGAAGCCTTACATTCCGTAACTTGTCCACGCACTAAATGAGGACGACCCAGATATGCGTGTACTGTGGCAGAAGGTGGACATTTTGAACATGTACGGACTTAAGGAATAAAATACAACAAACCTTATAGTTCTATCTCATTTCGTTGCCGAGTTAAAACGTTTCAAAGAGTGTATACATCAATTTGGGACACCCTGTATTAAGGGCGGTTCACATTCAGAGATTTCGCGTCGAATTCACCGTATGGCGCATTGGACGCGATTTTGGTTGCCGGAACAGTTTCACATTCAGCGAATTCGCGGCGGAAAGCGTGTTAGAGCCGACAACGTCGCGGGTTTTCGAATTCCAATCATGTTGGAATTTTCATAAGTCGCTCCTAATGCGCAGCCAATCAGCTACGAGTGAGCATCTCTCCAGTCCCAGAATCCTTAGCAGCTGTTTCTAACCCACTTCCGCCAGTCAAGTCGGCCATATTGAAATTCGCCGATAGCGTGTTTTCTGTGTACGTGCGTCTCGTTTTCTGTCATTTTTACTAATAAAAAATATAATATATACATGTACACGATGCCAAGAAAGCCATATTTCGATATGCAGCGTGATTCAGATAGGTAGGTCAAGAATGAAATACCATGTACAGTTTGTAGCGGGGAACAAATTTTTCCTATAAACATGGGTCCGGAAATGCATCCTTACAGAGATAATGAAACCTGTACGGTCTGGAATGTTCAAGGCAGACCTCGTTTGATAGACCTCGTAGGCAACCTGTGTCTCGAAGTCCTTGGTCTAGTGTTTGAAACGCCCGGCAACGTCTGGAAAACGCTGTTGATAAATCCATTCTGCTTCAGCAGCATTACCCTGTGCCTCGCCGTAGACGAGATGCATGTCCGCCAGCTCCGCATTAGTCAAGCGATCCATTGTACGACAATGGAGTCATATGTTTCGTTTCCTCTCTTTTAAAGGAGAGAACACGAACAATTTACATGTTTAGATCCTAGTTTACATGGACCCTACCATTGCCGTCCCGGTAACGCACATCCATTCCTATCTCGTACAAGTTGCATTATCTCTGTAAGGATACATTTCTGGACCCATGTTAATATGAAAAATATTGTTCCCCACTGCAAACTATAAATGGTATTTCATTCTTTACCTTCTTTTTTGAATCACTCTGTATAGGCTACACGATGTCTAGAAAGCAACAGAGACTGATAAAAAAACGACTCATCGAACATCCAATCAGAGCAGAGTTCGCCTAGCTCCCCGAATGTAAAATGGCTCCGCATTTTAACACGCGCGGCTTTGTGAGGCCTAGAAAACACACGGATTGCGGAAAATGCTTCACTCCATGAAGTCGCTGAATGTATGTGAACCGCTCTTTATTTACCTTTTTTCTTCTTTACGTGGGTCAGGGAGATTAGCACTCCCCCTCCAAAAAAATAAAAGAGTGAGGATGTGGAGGAAGGGTTAGTAAAAAGGCGTTCTATCTCCACTATGACCTTGACCTCGGAACAATTTGACCTTCCCAGGGTCAACCTGAATTACTATGCAAAATTTCATCAAGATTGGTCTTGCCATTTTGGGATGCGTAGCGAACAGACAGACAGACAGAGAGACCCGAATTTTGGAACTCTCTAACTTATATCTACACGAAGAACAAACATTCAAATAATTTGTGATAACTACAAAGTACAACAGAAAGAAATTTCATTCATTGAAAATTATTTATATCTATCTTGCTTAATTTCAGTATATTGAAAGACGATTTAACAGGCAAATAAGAATCGTCATATCAACAACGTTTATGATCTATTCAGTAAGTATAGGTGTCGTGCTTATTACAATATAAACCTAAGGGTGAATACAAAAGTTTGAACCCCCCTTTTATTTTTTGAACCGAAGCAGATATGTCAATTTTGATGAATCCAATGAAAAGGAAGTTGTGGGTGGCCTATCCCATGGTGCACTTTTCATCATCCCAAATATGCAAATTAGGGCACATTCAAAATTTATCTCAAAAACCGTAAGGGATAGAGAAAAAACCCCAATTGCAAACTTGTTCAGCATAAAAAAACCAACAAAGCAAAAAAATCATCCAAATCGGACCAATCAATCACCCACAATCACGTCACACTGCACAAGGAAAACTGAATGTTGATATTTCCACCATGTAAAGCATGCAAATCAAAAAATTAACATAAATTACCATACTCACATTCACTTTCATGCGGAAAAGCAAATAAAAGGCATGTTTCAGCACACAGAAGACAGAACAATTCCAGGATGGCAAGCTACACTGTTCCGGAAATGGTCAACATGATCTTCTGATTGTGAGTGATTGGTTGGTCCGATTTGGA
>JAHWFO010022733.1:0-25324 GCA_023313115.1 Rhysida immarginata
AACTGCAAGAACTTTATCAATCTTTGCCATCACAAGCAGGACTTTAACTTGAAAGCCTCATGGACATTTTTCGCAATGAGCCAAGGGAAGTCTCCATGTGATGTAATCTGTGGGCTGTAAAGCGTTTAGTTGCAAGGGAGAGTTTTCAAAATATATGTTGTGCCCAAATGAAAAGGACAGTTTTACTTTTACTGTGTTATTACCAACTCAGTCCTGCCTTCAAACGGATGAGCCTGGAGTGGTGCCATCCCGGCTCCCCATGTCCAAAAACTTTACTCTGCCATGAAGGCCGGAAAAGTTATGCACAGTTTCTTTGTTGACGAAGTAGGACCCATACTCTTCAACTGGCTGGAACAGGGTGAAATGGTTAACATGCTAAAAGGTTGCTGAAGCTGAAACGGACCATCAAAAACAAGTGGAGAGTAAAGCTCTCAAAAAGGATAGTGCTGCTTCAGGACAATGCTAAGCCACATGTGGCCAAGAAGACTCTCCGCCTGCTGGAAACATTTCAATGGGAAGTCCTCAAACATCCTCCATACAGCCCCAACATCTCATGTGATAGCATTATCTTGAACCCTTTAAAAAAATCATTGAAAGGTCATTGGTTCACCTGTGACTAGGATATTGTATAACACCATGGAAAAATGGATTTGTATGCAATCCAGGAGTTTCTACTGTGACAAGTGATCAGTGTGGCTGAGGTGTGCATGTGATAAGTCATTATGTGTCACAGGTGTTTAGCTTATATGAATATTTATAGGCATACATTTGTGTATTTTTGTAGTTGGTATTTTATATTCGTTATAATAGTTAATTGCAATGCAATTTGTCTGTTGTAGCGAATAGACATTGTTGACTGTTTTGCCATTTTAAGTCGATTAATTTTTCTATGTTAGAAATAAGCAGTAAAAGAACAAGTTAAGAGGAAAAAGGTTTTATCAAACCAAGCTTTTATAATGTTTTATTTAGTGGCAACAATACAGCTTAATTTTGCAACAATAAACAATAGATACATTTACTCTCGCCATAAAGAAATGTCCAATTGTTACAACAATCAATTCGTAGTAATGAGTTAGTACCATTAGAACGCGAACCAATGAACCGATTTGAAAATTTTTTTCTTTATCATAAATTGTCATCGATTCTGCATATGTGTGTCAAATTGCAGCTCCCTAGCTTGTCGGAAAGTTGGTTTAATATTGATTACAAGATTTGACCTAAACAAACTAACACAGCAAAGTTAATAAAAGCTTATAATAATTATATTGACTTGTTTGTTGCTATAAAGTAGTGTTTCTCCTAATGCTGCAACAATGTTCTTTGACATTGTTGGGGGCTTTGTTGCAGCAGAGAGAGATTCTGCGAAAAGAGCATCTGTTTTGTTATTATGGTTTTGTTGTTGCTGCACGCTTGTCTTGGATGCGTGCGGACGTATGATGAGAAAGGAGGTTCGAATAAGGCTGGTCGGCATCGATAATGGCGATGTTTGAACCTGCCTCTTGGAAGAAATATACTGTAATTATTCAGTGATTGAGTTGAAGTGAATAGTTTTGTTTGTTATATTTACCTGTCCTTAATGTACTTGTTTGTTTTATTTACCTGTCCTTAATGTACTTTGTTCGTTATATTTACCTGTCCTTAATGTACTTTGTTTGTTATATTTACCTGTCCTTAATGTACTTTGTTCGTTATATTTACCTGTCCTTAATGTATTTTGTTCGTTATATTTACCTGTCCTTAATGTACTTTGTTCGTTATATTTACCTGTCCTTAATGTACTTTTTTTTCTTTGCAACTTAAGCGCTGAACTGATTTTAGAACGTCTTCATGGCGCACCTTCGGAGCGTTGACGACCACGTTTGATTTTTGTCATTCGTTGCTTCTAAGATAATAAAACTCTCAGAGCTTCAGATACATGGTGAGAACTTTCTTTTTTTTTTTTTTTTTTTTTATTTACCATGAATTTCCGGCGGGATCTGATGATCCTAAACGTTCGGCTCGGGGTTAGCGTTATCGCTCTTCTTATATAGCCATACCTTTTTCATTTTATCTGAAATAAATCTTTTTATTTGGGCATACCTTATATTTCAGGAGGTGCAATCGATAGCGTTGATAAAGTTATGAGCTTTGTACTTCTAAGATTGACAACCTTCATTTCTAGCATTTTAGAAAAAGAAACTATTAGAAACCCGTCAACAGCTGAAGAACGCTTTTTCTAAAGCTAAGACAGTCCTGGAACTCGCAGCTTCTACCAATTCTGCCCACAGTCGAATGACAGCATTGGTACAAAAAAAGAATTTGTGTAGATGAGGACTTTACCTTAATATACAGCTTTTCTCAAGAAGAGGTCCCCCCTATTATATTGTCAGAACTTAGCACAAATTCATACATACCATGTGCTTATGATGATCACTGATTTTATGGCATAATTATTTCCAAGCATGAAGAAGAAGGTGATGTACAAGTGAAATTCATGCACCCTTTTGGTCCTGCCCCATCATTTCATTGGCCATCAAGAAAAGATGACATTTGCTGCGTGCCTTTGTGCAATGTTCTTGCAAAAATCAGCACTCCTAGCACAAAAGGCTCAGGACGAGTGTACTATTTTTTAGAAAAAGAAACTGAATATGTGAACCAACAATAATGCAACTTATCAACAAGTCACACCTTCACAAATAAGTAAATCATTTTTTACATAAAATTTAACTATCATGTTCATGTCCCTGTATGGTATTTTATTATTTTATTACTCATTAAAGGACTCAAACACAGTTATAAGAATTTATTATCTTCCAAATTACATTTACAAAACACAATCATAAAAGTGTAATCATGAAGCGGGAATAAATATTTTTAAACAAAAATTGTTTACATTATAAGCCCACAAAAACCAAAAGGCAGGTAAAACCCCATTAGTTTTATTTATTACTACTTTAGGCCGTAACTTAAGGTTTATTGGAGGGGAGAAAAAAAAACACCTTGGTAACTACTTTGCCTCATCTTGTAATCGAATTTTGAAAAAAATATGTTCACAGATTAAAAAAAAATGAAAAACATTATTGTTTTTATTTTTAATAATTTTACATGTAAAAATAGAAACACAAGCTATTTTTTTCTAGAATTGGTATATCTTACACAACCAAGTAAAACAAAAAAAATGTTATTGATATATTCATTAAAAACTTTTAAAACAAGTGCCACGGAGGTCACAGAGCTACAGAAATACCTAAAACTCCTAATTTACTTACACCTTGACATTCTATATCTCCAAATAATATGGCACGGTTTCATAACTTAATAATAGCAACATGTAAAAAAAAAAAAAAAAAAATTGTCAAAATCTGAAGAGGTGGGTGACATGGCCTGTGTGAACTGATATGGAATGACCCTCGTATTAGTTTTTGGCGACAGGAAATTCAAATAAAAAGTGAATTAATGTACTGTATAATGAACTGTACATTGTATATACTATATAATAATAGTACTGTGATATACAGGGTGTCCAAAAAGTCTGGTAACGTGGCAGATATCTCAAAGCTGCCAGGTAGGCCATATCTGATGAGTGTGGTTTATAGGTAATAGAGGGGTGGGGAAGTCATTGCCGCACTCACATTTGACTTTGACCCCTAAATTTAAGGTCATCCATTTTCTATCTTGAAAACTATTAAAGATAGAGAAAAATTTCCGATTGCTACCCTGTAGAGCAATGCCACATTAGTCTAAACACAATTTTTAATCACACACTTCTCCTTGAAAGATTTTGAGAAAATGGGCGAGAAAGAGCCACTCAAGGTCAAGTTGGGCTGGCCAAGTTGGCTGACGTTTGCTTCACTGCAATTCAAATGTGTTAGAAACCTCAGCCAACCTGACCTTGATTGACTCTTTCTCGCCCATTTTCTCAAAATTTTAGACTAATATGGCATTGCTCTACAGGGTAGCAATCGGAAATTTTTCTCTATCTTTAATAGTTTTCAAGTTAGAAGTGGATGACCTTAAATTTGGGGGTCAAAGTCAAATTTGAGTGCGGCAATGAATTCCCCACCCCCCCTATTACCTATAAACCACACTAATCAGATCGCGCCTACCAGGCAGCGATGAGATATCTGCCATGTTACCAGACTTTTTGGACACCCTGCATATTATATGCTAATTTTGTTTGAAGTTCATCAGGACAGAATGCAACTCAGCACATTGGTGTGCAGTATCATCTTTCGGATTATGGTTGTTGTTTCAATTGTCATGCTTTAAAGGAAAAAAATCACTAGTTATGCTGCTGCGATAGTTAAGCTGCAAAGGCATTTTTTTGAATTTTTTAATGCATAGGCCGCAGCATTTTTACCATAAATTACGGTTCTTTTATTGTATTTTAATTTCTCAAAATTATTACAGTATATGTATTCATGCATTAGGAGCTAATAAATATTCATTTGAACTTTAAAACTTCCTAGGGCAATTTCAAGAGATTAACACAGTGGCTGTTAAATACTCTATACATATAAAAGGCAATATAAGTACCGTAAATCCTCTACTATAATGCGAATTTTTTTGGCCTTAAAAAGCACCTAAATTTTGCTGAGTCGTATTATACAAGAGGATAAATATCAGCCCTCCAACAACGCCTGCTACCGGAGGAGGTTTTGTCCGGAGGTGATTTTGTCTTGATGAAATTACCGTATAATATACATTAATTATATTGCATATACAGTGTCCAGTTCAGTATATAATGAATTAATTCATTTTTCATTCGAATTTCTCGTCGCCAACATCTAATACAAAAATAACTCCTCCCAAAGATCGCTAATTTGGGATCACTACTTCCAAACTGCTTTGAACTATGTCCTGATGAAATTCTCAACAAATATACTGTGTGATATAGGTTAATTATACAGCATATACAGTGTCCAGTTCAGTATACAATAAATTATTTCACTTTTTATTTGAATTTCTTGTCACCAACATCGAAAATAACTTCTCCCAAAGATCGCTACTTTTAAATAGGCCTACTTCCAAACTGCTTCGAATCAAAGCCTACAAGAAAGCTTATGCAGTCAAGTTATGAAAAATTTTAAAACTGAATAAAGTTTACTTGATCTTTCATTAAGAGATGTTCTGTTCTGTGGGGTTTTTCTTTTTTCTTTTTTTTTTTATTATTTGTCGATGTGTGAGTGAGAAATGTAGGCCTATAAAAATCCAAACTGCCTCGACGAAGTTCCCTTCTGTGATGATATTCACACGAATTTATCGTGTATTATTACATTAATTATATTGCATTGACACTTCCAGTTCATTATACAATGAATTAATTCACTTTTTATTCGAATTTCTCGTCGCCAACAGCTACCATAATATGAAACTAACTTCTTCCAAAGATCGTTATACTGTACTTGCAAACTGCCTCAAACCAAAGCCTACAAAGAAAGGTTAAGCAGTGAAAATATTCAACTGAAAAAAGATTACTTGCTTTTTTTTTATTAAGAAAATTGATATAAAGTCGATGTGTGAGTGGGAAAGCTTTCCCTATCAATGTAAGGTTATAAACTTACAATGGTTTTAATGGGGCAAATGTCCCAAAAACGAATTGAATTTTGGTGAATTTAAACTTTATACAATTTTGAACAAAGACAAGAAAGTTCACTTAAATGCATTTTTACATTTCTACATTTTTAAGATCCAGATTATTTAAAAATAAAGATTTTTTTCTGTATATTTTTGCACATTTTATTTCTCGCGAGGAGTCAAAAATGGGGATCGCATTATACAAGAGGATCGCATTTTTGCTGGTTTTTTGGGCCGAAAAAGTGGAGTCTCATTATACAAGGGGTCGCATTATAGTAGAGGATTTACGGTATGTTTGTCTGGTTTTAAAAGGCAACTTAGAAGTAAGCTATAAAGTTAAAATTTAATACACAGCCGTGTAATACTACCACAATGATGGAAAAAAATCTAAAACTGGAGATAAGTCTTTAAAAAAACATAGAAATTAATAACCTTTATATCTATATATATGAAATAGACTTGGTTTATATTTGTTTCCTTGCATGTGTGAACAATCAGCTGAGTTGATGAAATTAATACATGCCGCAGCTGACGAAAAAGACATGCCCTGGCACTAAAAAGTCACCTGACCATCTTAGTCCAAGCAACAATGTAATATTCATTTTTTCCATGTTGGATTTTAGCAATGAGTATTTTTTCGTTCGTTAAAAACAATGAAGGTTATATTGTTGCTTCGACTAAGAAGATGAGGTGACTTTTTCGTGCCAGGACCTGTCTGTTTCATCAGGTACAATGCTTGCCTTAATGATTCACATTTTAAGGGGGATAATTATAAAAAGTAATAAATAAATAAATAAATAATCCTTATTATTTCCTTTTTTTATTAAAGTCTTTGGAGAGATGTAAGAAATTATTCTAAAACAAAGAAGAGAATACAACTTCTAGATGTGCAGCTTCTCAAGCTTTTGCTGAAAATGGTAGGTACTTTTCTCATGAGCTAATAAAAAAAAAAAAATCTGGAGAAAATTTATTTTTCATATGGCTTTTGCGATTTAGTAAATCCCTTTAGAGAAGTTATAGATAATGTTTATTTAAACATATTAGAATATTCTAAAGATCTCAACTGATTGTGTGAGTGTGAGACGTCAGTCCTTGCTGCTAAAACTGATACTATCAATATAAACAACCACGTTCAGGACATGATTCCACACTCTATGACTGAATATCACTTGAAACAGTTGCATGTTGATGAGAGATGCTGAAGAGGCTGTAAACAGAGTTCCTTAACTCTCTCAATCCATCTACATGTATTAAGTATTTTTTAATATAGACAGAAATAAATCAATACTCATAGCCTTTCTTTGATATTTTAAAATGTTAAGGGTGCAATGTCGAATTTTCCTGTGTGAACCCAACTGGACACAAAAATTGCAGTGCGATCATTTAAAAGATTTTCTTTTCGTTTTTCCAAATGAATATACTTTATTAGGGCTTTTTTGTTTATATTCAAATTCAGATATTGCAAAATTTCATCAAACAGCCTGAGCAACATTGGGCAAATTACCGTAATTTCATGCTGATAGTCTGCGGACTATCTTTATTTTTTTTTTCATCTGAAAAATGGCTCTGCGGATTATCTGAGGAGCGGATTATCTGGGAACAAATTTTTCCAAATTTCAATAAATGGTAAACCTATAAAGTGACGTCTGCAAGATGGCGGTGGCTGCGAATAACAGAAATAGATGAGAAGTTTACAAAATAATATATTTCACAAATTTGCCCATTTATTTCTGATAGTAATTTATGAAGTACAGTGCTCCATCTATATGATGGCAATGTTGGGACAAATCTATTTTTTATAACGAGTTGCCGTTATGTAGACAGAACGTACGAAATTTCACACTCGCGGATGTTTAAAAGACATTTCCTGATTTTCAAATGTTTATTAATAAATTGGCATCTATGATTTTACATCCTATACAGTTTATTAAATGCTTCAGAATAAGATTTAAGTCAAAAATCGATGTTTATTTTGAACAAAAAATACGTAAATAACAATACTTATTTTGATTTCACTACGCTTGAGTAACATTGACTTACAGGCAGCCAAAATCGCAGTTTTCACGTTTTTTCGTTTCACCTTTTCCCAATTCCGCAATCGGAAAATTATACTGATTATTTAGTTAGTTTAAAGCAATTATACTCTTCATCAGTAAATAAGAAATTGATTAGTTAGTTTAAACTAATTATTACTTTAT
Organism: Rhysida immarginata; assembly: GCA_023313115.1. Lineage (NCBI taxonomy): Eukaryota > Metazoa > Arthropoda > Chilopoda > Scolopendromorpha > Scolopendridae > Rhysida > Rhysida immarginata. Next base: position 7,755 of record JAHWFO010022733.1, read on the forward strand.
CTAAATATTTATAAATAAATTGAATTCGGATGAGTTATTTCAGAAAATGTTAGGGTTGGAAAGCTTCGGAGACAAAAGGCAATCGCATGGCTTAGAGATTTTCCCTTCGCTTACACTTCGATAAAAAATTGGAAATTTGCAACTGCAGGCAAATAAACAATGAGTAGAGATTGTTCTGTACTTGTGATATAAATAGATGTACGAAAAAGATAAACAGTTAAATCACCGATTGAGCTTTCGTACACATTTTTTCTGAACTACTTCAGTCACGTGATTCCCGATCTTTTTGCTAGGAAATCAGTATGAACGTTTGTTAATGATCGATCACTGTCGAATGTGATTTTATTATTAATGATCAATAAAACTTATGCAATAAAAATTTAGCCGTAGCCACCGATGACTGGTCCTTCTTATCGAGACCTTCAAGATTGAAGGCTTCGTCAGGGCATAAAACCTTTACATATCCAGTGGCTACGGCCAGGGTCCTCCCTCTTCCCTGGCCTCGTTCTTATCGGTGGCTACGGCCTAGCATTTTCCTGTTGTTGTTTTTTTTCCAACCTCATAATAATTATGATCGAAAATTAAAGTGATTGTCAGTTACTGTTATGAAAGATACAATATTAGTTTCACAGAATGATCCCTGTCAGAGCATTTTCATTCAGAAGCTCGTACTTGTTGCGGGAGAAGCATTCCCGTGGAGCTGTTTACTTTAGCGTAATCCATGAAGCAAAATCGCTAAACAGACGCTAAAGTAAAATTGTAAAATTGCCGACCCATCGGAGCATTATCCCTAATGAGAGCAAGCAAATTTTGTTCTCTGCTGTAGATAAAAACGCGATGGCCTTTGAACTGACGGTTTTAAATTAACGAGTCTTTGTTCAATCTTTTTCTAACATTGAAATTAATACTCTAACCCCACGGAACAATAATTAACCAGTGACATAACTTTTCATTCATAAATTATTAAGGAAAAAACATGTTAAAAAGCTAATGTCGGCGATTCGCTCGGCCGGAATTCACTGTACTTGGCGATTCACGATTAGTTGAAAATGTTGTCATAGAATGCTCTCTATCGCTATTGGTTAGCACCTACCAATGAGTGGGTTGATAGAACCATGACCGCTGCTGAAGAAATAAGGAGTTGCGCTCGTTTATTAAAATGAGATTACTGAAATTATTTACACATTTAAATAATAAATTTATAAAAGTTTCATTAAATATATAAAAGTAATGAAGATGGCTATGTAAATAATAAAATTACTAGCTAAATTACTATTTTAAATTCCTACTTTGAGAAAGGTTTGAAATGAGCCACTTTTTACATGGGCTTGAACTCTCAGATATTCCGCAGATTTTCTGACAAAAATTTTTACAGGAAAGGTGTTTTTTTTTTATCCTGCGGATTATCTGGGAGGCGGACTATCCACGTGAAATTACGGTAGCTAGTTAAATATAAACTGGAGATGATCTCCAAACAAGGTGTAATACAGGTAATTTTTCTATCGAAAAACGGAAGGAAAAATTCTGCGACCAGGATTCAAACCAGGAACCTTGACTGTCATGGTCGACGCCTCTACTAGTTGGACTATCGCAGACACCCGGACAGCCATGCTGTCACCAGGTGTCTTAAAGACAACCAAGTTGTCAAGGTTGAAAGCCCAATGGGAGATGGACATCTGACTCAAGAATTTCTCCTATCCAACAATCAGAAAGTTTGATGAACTCATAAATAATTAAATATAAACTGGAGATGATCTCCAAACAAGAAGTAATATTTTTTCCTTCTATTTTTCGATAGAAAAATTATTGCAGTGGCTGTTGAAAAGCTTTAGTGGACAAAAATTTATTTCACTTTTCACTTTGATGTTACAAATTTATTTAACATGATCTCTGTATTGTTCAATTATTTTCAAAAGACAGCGGCAAGAGAGAAGTTATATACAGAGGTTGAGTCAAAAGTAGTGGTTGAGTCGGGAAGGGGTGGTTAGAGTTTGACGAATTCTGGGCGAAGACCATTTACCACAAGGGTATATCGCAGTTTATTAAGAGAAAAGAGTGGGAAGAAACATCAGTACGGATTTGAATGCCATAGACATTGTGCCACCTGCATCAGCCAGTGTAAATATATGGCAGAAATAAAGGTGATACGCACTCTCCTTCATCACTATTGAAAAAAGGGGGCCTGTGCGCGAGCAGCAGCCGCCGAAGTTTGCAGGGTGGAAGGTCAGGGTGTGACCAATGAACGGACAGCATGACGGTGCTTCTCCCGCTTTTCGTCTGGAGACATGGGCTGGAAAATGCGCCAAGGAGCGGAAGCCCAAACAAGTGGAAGCCAACCCAGGCAGCACCACCCAAGGACTAGTGGCGGACATTGGGGCATCACCAATTGAGTGCGATTCGACATCTGCATGCCATAGGAAAGGTCAACAGGTGCTGCCAAGTTGTGCCCCACAAGCTGACACCTGCGCAAGCACAACAACGGATGAAGGTGTGTCGTTAACTGCTGGAAAACACCCGGGATCTGCCACATCCAGCATACAGCCCCGACCTGGCACCTTCCGACTACCATCTTTTTCGGTCAGTGAGGTTGAAGACACAGTGCGTGACTTTTTCGCCCAGAAACCGAAGGAGTAGTTTCGCGAGGGCATCCGCCAACTGGCTGATCATTGGATGAAGACCATCGAGCATGATGGACTCTACTTTGAAGATTAGCAATGAGTGGTTCCTGTCTGGTGCCCATTGACTCAACCTCTGTGATCGGCCACTACTTTGGACTCAACCTCTGTATATGAAATGTGATAGCAGTGACTTTTTTGCGAATGGTTGTTGCAATCTTGTTTACGAGAATTCACTTTCGCATTATGGCTTTTGAAGATGCAAAATTGAGGAGGGGGAGGGAAGGGAATTAATGTGCTGTATACTGTATATATTGCACAAGGTACTGCAATGTACCTGTAAATTCAATATTATATGCTAGTTTCATTTGAAATTCGTCAGATCGAATTTCGTTTGAAATCATCCCCTACCCTCCCTCCAAGTTAACTATTGGCGAAGAAAAAATGGATGGGAAATTGAGAAGAGAAGCAAATTAATGTACGGTATATTGTACATACTGTATAATATGCTTTTTTCTCAATTTCCCATCCAGTTTTCCAACGCCAAAAACTAACTCACAGAACGAACTTCGTTCTGATGAATTTCAAATGAAACTAGCATATAATATTGAATATGCGGTACATTAGCATAAATTATACAGTATATACAATATACAGTACATTAACAGTACATCGATGCACTGTAATGTACCGGACCAATGTACCAGTATATTCAATATTATATGTTAGTTTCGTTTAAAATTCGCCCGATTGAAGTTAGTTTTATCCTCCCCACCCGAGTCATTATACATGTAACACTAATTTTTCCCTTTTGTAAAAAGGTTCCAAAAATTTAAGGGGTTTTTCAGGCCAAAATTTTTTGCATTAGAGTAGAATACTTGCGGTACTCTGCAAAAAATTAATTAAAATACCCGTTAATATCTGTACCCCAGTATAGCCTTCAATGGGCTAGCATGAAAACTACTAAATGGATCAGATTCTACAACAAAAATTTTATAAGGCCAGTTATTATTTTTAAAAAGTCTTAAACCATTATTTTAATTCTACATCTCAACATCGAGCACAGGGACAAATTCTAGTATCGTGCAGAATCGCCCCCCCTCCCCGAATATTGCTTTCACCCACAAGTGGACAAAAGAGCCTGAATATGTAATACATTTCTGATACATACATATTGAATGCAAATGTGAGTTCCACCAATGCTGCTTGTCTGGACGATTCTAGCCAAATATCATTGACAATTATCTGTAAAAACCTGTGGTCTACCTTCCATAATAGGGTGATAATGCCTTCCATGAGATATTTCCAATACACGTGATAACTTAGATTAAGAAATGTCTGCACAAGCTCCAGAATAGTAAAAATTCAGCCATCCATCATCATACCCTTTTCAAACTCTGATAATTCTCTTTGATTTGCCCATGGGCACCCTAGCCACTTTTCAAGCAGAGTTACAGGATATCAGATCAATAAATTGGGAGTTCTTAGTATAGTTTCTATCAAAGAAATTGTAGAGACTTTACACAATACAATTGTAACGAGTCGTATGACATTAATAGAATACGTTTTCATATAAGCCGTCACTACAGTTGTGCTTATGAAATGGAGCACATCTGTGCAAATGACCAGAGCATATACAGGGTGTGTAACACCTGTAATCTTCCAGGTGATTTATTCCATAAGACACCCTTTTACAAAACTGCTCACATTCTTATCAATTACAATTTGTCAATGTGATTTACCTTATCTTAAAGAAAAAACGCAAAGCCACAGCTCGGATAAGATAGGATTTTTAATTATTCTGTCGTAAAAATATTTTAATTACAATTTCATAAGGATTTCTTCTTTTGATTCTAAGATTCAGTTTCTCTATATTTTTTAACATTTTGTAATTATTCTTTGACAATTCTTAGAGACAGAGTTCATCAATGTTTGTAGCTCGCATTTTAGAAATCTTAAAAAAAATTAACAGAGTTTTCGTCTCGTCTCCTCCAAAAATAAATAAAACATGATAAAAACTATTTGGTAATGGTTTTACGATCGCCAACCCAATTTTTTCCTTGGACAAATACTGATTGAGTTAATCATCCCTCCTTTCCCACTCTATATCAATTAAAGCCTTTTTCCTTTCTTTACCTTTTCATTCGTTTTGGGCAACTCCCAATTATTCTGAATATCCCCAATTTATATGTTAAGCTTAATTTCAGAAATAGCCAAATCTTGTTTTTTTCAATCTGTGCGAGTTAATCGGTTCATTAAAAGGACAGCGTCTCGTCACTGCTTTGTAATTCCAGTCAGTGTTCGTAAGCAGAAAAGTTAGAAGTCTTCTATGAGCAGAACTTGGACAACGGGGAGAGGAAGGCAAGTAAAAAAAGGGGGGGGGGGTTTCTCTCTACGGGAATGAGTTAGTACTATTAGTAAGCACCCGTTGCTAACCACGCTGAAAAATACCTTCTACGCACATATGTTCATTAAAAATCACCGTACTGCACAACTAGGGATTCAGTCTTCACGGCAGACATGCACCAAGTTGTCGATCCAAAAATCTGTTATCGAGAAAAGAAAAAGGGGAAAGCCAAGACAGAAAACTATTCTTTCTTAAATAAAACTGGCCCAAATTATCAACCATTACCAGATTTTTTCTTTGAAATTGTTTTTTTACTGTAAGCGGGATTCGACCTCGAGCGCGCAGTCGCCATTTTCTTCCTTCTTACGGGCTATTCTTCAAAAAAATTGTGCCGTGGAGGAACTTCTCGTGGTAGTCCTTTAATCTTCTCCCAACTAAGGATCGCCTTTCCTCTCTCACTGGGTCCAAATCCAGGCATCCTCAGGAGAAATAAATTGCGACTGCCACCTCCAAATTCGCCTCGTAATCTCCCTACCACTCTTCTACTCGTGCTCCCAACAATGTCTATTGTCAACACGACGTAACAATATATCATTGCCGCAACTTCAGATAGTAATAATAATAGTAAAAAAAAATAAATTGTAGCTAATCTTAGTCAGACAGTTTTTATCAAAAACAATTTTTTTTTTTGTCCTCTTTTAGCATGTTACAGATGAGGCATTTATCTTGAGACAACTGAATATCTTGGAAACTAAGCATTGTATGAAAAAAATGTTCAAAATCCAAAGTGAATTATTTCGGGGGGGAAATTCATTAGTTAAAAAATTACCCCACCGCCCCTTTTGAGGGGGCGGGAAGGGGGTAACTTTGAAATCTTAAATAGGAACCCCTATTTTTAATGACATATTCAGATTGTACACCACATTCGAGAAATGTTTCATTCTTGGTGTTTTTTCAACTGATCCAACCGTTTATGAGACAGAAGCCCTGAAAGTGTGGAACTTTTAAAGTTTAGAACCTAATTTTATCGATGAAGATAAAGAGATAGAGAGTGGGTCTTACAAACATCCTATTCTACTTTTTAATGGTCTTTAAGAATCCGAAGTCAGAATTTCAAAAATTCAAAATTTTTTAGTACACAAGTAAACTTTTGGAGGCAGCAGTCCTATGGAGACAGAGCCTATGCGTGTGTATTATATTGATCAATGCGTGTGTATAATATTGATCAATATTCGCTTCAATATTGATGCTCTATATTGAAGCATGCATCAATATGCTTCCAAACGCATCAATATTCGCTTCAATATTGATAGAGGACCATATTTTCCAAAACGCATCACCAATACTCATTCAGGGAAAAATATTCGTGCTGCTTGGTCGTGGTTGTGAATTTCAAAATGTTTTCCAATTCGGATTTGGGTTTTCTAGCATTGACTCTTGCACTGTGCGAACAAAAAAAAATCAAAGAGAAATAGACGCTGGTCCAAAGAGTGGTACAAGCTGAGAAGCCGCTTTACACACGAACATTTGCTAAATTTTTTGCGTACTAGGAGGGGAGCTCGGTGGGCAAGCCATGTTCTTACTTCGCGGTCTCGCAAACAAGTGATATTGAAGGAAATTTTGATAATAACCTCCTAGGCGCTCAATATTGATAGGATGCTTTCTTCAATATTGATAGGACGCTTCAATACACTCCTAGATGATCAATATTTCCATCAATATGGTCCTCCATCAATATTGAAGCGAATTTTGACAATATTATTGATCGTCTAGGGGCTACTTAAGCCCGGAATTTTTAGTCATTGGATGGGCGACTCATCAGTGACTCACGATCTTCACCCCCTCTCCCAGCTGCTGTGACCATCAATACAGCAGTCGTTAATCCAGGTCCATCCAGAGACCCAACTTGTCGGCCTCAGGCCATACAGGCTCTGGATGGACATATTGGATTACAATGAATAATAATAATAATAATAATAATAATAATAATAATAATAATAATTATTTGTAACAATAACATCTATGGGGAATAAGCCACCAGATAAATCAGTGGACAAGACCCTTTGTTGTTCCCGTACAGGCGAAACCACAAAACTGGGTAACAAAAACAACACAATAAAAGCTTCTACCCTTTGCTAATTTTAGAGTCCTTATTTTATAATATTTATAAGCAAAGTCGACCAATATGCAGATTCTTGAAATAATATGCAAGTAAAAAAAAAGAAGTTTTATTTATAAAACCTACGATATTAAGCTTATACCGGTACAGTAACAGTTTAAAAAGCGTTTATTGTGTGAAAACAAACAAATGAAATGGTGTAACCTATGTGTACAGTTTCCTTTGGGAATATAAAAATAAAATAAACACATTTGAGAAACTCTGCCAGTATGTAAAACTGATTTTATTTAATTTATTTCAGCACATGGTTTATTTTAGTGGTTGGCCAAACATTACTCCTGCTGTCATAGGTTAGGCTTTCCCTACATACAGAAGGGGCAGTTCGGGAACTTTTGAAACATATAGTATAAAACAAAATGAAGGGGAGGCTGTAGCCTGGTGGGCTTTCACTGAAAGCACAAGTTTAGTGAAGTTAAGCAACATCAGGCACAGCTAGTCATTGGATGGGCGACTCATCAGTGACTCACGATCTTCACCCCCTCTCCCAGCTGCTGTGACCATCAATACAGCAGTCGTTAATCCAGGTCCATCCAGAGACCCAACTTGTCGGCCTCAGGCCATACAGGCTCTGGATGGACATATTGGATTACAATGAATAATAATAATAATAATAATAATAATAATAATAATAATAATAATAATAATAATAATTATTTGTAACAATAACATCTATGGGGAATAAGCCACCAGATAAATCAGTGGACAAGACCCTTTGTTGTTCCCGTACAGGCGAAACCACAAAACTGGGTAACAAAAACAACACAATAAACAAAATGAAATCAAGGCAAATAAAAGCAGTGTCAAAAGGACAAGAAACAGAGGGAAAAAATTAATAAAGAGAAATTTTGTCATTGAGAAAAATGTCAAACTGCCTAAAATTAGTGTTAGAAGTTAAAATATTAATTAATTTAAAAGCAGGATCTAACTTTAAAAGATTTGTTCGAAACTTGCAAGAAATACGATAATAGGTCTGTGGGTTTCTTTTGGAACCCGAGATACGTAACCCTAAAAATTTCTAGAGTATGTTTAGATCTCAGAGTCCTTGAGCAAATAGAATGTAAGATATTAATTAAAACTTTAGCAATAATTGTATTTAAGTTTAAATTTTCCTGCAAATTTTGTAAACATAAGTCCCTAGGAAATACACTATTTAGAAATTTCAAAAAGTAAGCTAGTTTCCAATTAAGTAGAACAAGTTTTTGAGTTTCACCGGAATACCAAATCCAAATACCATATAGAATTTTTTACATTACTAATGATTTAAATAATACAATAAAAGTACGTGGATTTTTTTAAAAAACATCTTAATCTTTTCAAAATCCCAATTCTCCTAACAATATCATTTAAAAGCATATTCAAATGGTAATTAAATGAAAGAGTATAATGAAAATAAACACCAAGATCTTTGGCAACCTCTTTGTGTTAAAATATTATCTCTTACTGTGCAATCATAAAGCCACCTAGAACTGGCTCTTGAGTAGGAGATGCAAAAGGACTTCTGAACGTTAACGTTAAAGCCATTTTTCCATATCCACTGTAACAAAGAAGATAGAGTGTTATTTAAATCTACGCAATCTTGAGTACTTTCGATTGAGGCAAATAACTTCATGTCATCTGCAGAAGTTCTGCCTGAGTGTCCTTTATACTTTCAACAATATCAGCAATAAAAATATTAAATAACAAAGGACCTAAAGGCGATCCTTGTGGCACACCACTTAATGTTTTTCTTATTGGTTTTGGATCCGCAGCTCCTACTAATTCAAAAGTTCTTCCTAACAATAAAGATGAGAACCACTTAAATGAGCTATTAGTGAAACCTATATTATGCAATGGTTTACAATGGTATGCAATGGTTTACAATTATGCAATGAGCTATTAGTGAAACCTATATATTCCCATTGCCCAATGGTTTACAAAGGTCAAATGAAACGCAGTTTATCAACCAGATTTAAAGAACACATAGACCACAGAAGATTCGGGAGAAGCAACCTTTCTGCCATAGCAAAACACTCCATCGAGACTGGACATGATTTTTCTATCGATAATTTAAAATTGTTACATTCAATAAATAAAAAACACCTGCTGGATGCTTTTGAAAGTATGGCCATACAAAAAACCAATAACAATTTACTACTAAATTCAGACTCAGCTCCCATTGGCGACTCAGCATTAATCCAATGGTGGACCCAACTGCCCAATCATTAATTTGTCATCTTTTGGTGTAATTTCTCTGATTGGCCTAAAACCGTGGTCTTTTCGCTACATAAACTCAGTTTTTCCGCTTTCAAGTCAGTTCACTCAGTTCCCCCTAGTGTACTCCTTGGTCCCTGCTGAATGATGATAGCCTTGCTGTTGAAAAGCGCTTCCAGGTTCAGGTTGTATTTTTCCTTAATTTTTGTTGTGGTGAAAGAGTTTTTTATTTCTTTTATCTATATTATGCAGTTTTGTCAATAACAATTCTAAGTTTATTGAGTCGAAAACCTTACTCAAATCAAGGTATAGGACATCAACTTGTATTCGTTTATCTAAACTATAAGTAAGTTTATGTAAAATATGAGCTAAATTTGTCATAGTTGAGCATTTTTTCCTGAATCAATGCTGCTCTATTGGTAAATAATTTTCTACAGCATTTATCAGATGAAGGGTTATCCAACTTTCCAGCAATTTTGCCGGGTACTTAGTAAGTGATATTGGTCTAAATTCTTGAGTCAATCTAGCATTTCTCACTTTTGGAATCGGAATCATTCGAATGTTTCCAATCAGTGGGGTAAACTCCACATACAATCGATTTATTAAAAAGGACTTCCAGAGGTTTACATAGTACCTCTATACACCCTTTAAACAAATAATCTGGAATATCATATTGATCGATTCCTTTAATGCTGGAATCTTTTTAGCAAGTTGTTTGATATCTGAAGTAGTAATTAAAGGAATATTAAATTTCGGGGGAAAAATCTAACCACTGTGTATTCAACTGAGCCATATTCAATTCAAAAAACTGAATCTGCTGAAAGAAAATTAGACCAGATACATGTATGAGAATTTATTCCCAGCAAATTCTTATTTACTGACCAAAAGTTTTTGAGATTATTTAGCAAATTTTCTTCTAAAGAATGGAAATAATAGTCAAAATCATGAGAGTAAGCTTTTTTAAAGAGTTTTCTCGCCATTGCAAAATGTTCATAATTAGCTTGAGTCTTATTCTTAGTGTAATATTTATATGCCTTTTGTTCCATTAACCACTTATTTATTGTAGTCGAATTTACCCAAAAAGGAAAACAAAACCTTTTCTTTTTATTATTATCTCTATTTTTAGTAGAATTCTTCAGAACCCGCAGTTTGATGGCATATATTAATACTGAAATAATTTTATCCCATAACTTATTTACACCCTTTTCCTCTATAATTTTCTCCCATGGATAATTATTTAGAAAATTAAATCTATATATATAAAAATGGATGTATGTATGTATATACAGGGTGGTCATAAATTATTAAGCACATTTTGACAGTGAATATTTTATTAACCAAGAAATGTACACACTTCTTGTGAACATCATTGAAAAGTACAACTCAAACAGTTTGTCAGGTGTCACTATCACCACCAGGTGGCAGCACTGTTTGGCGTAGGAACACAAAACGCGAAAATGGCGACCGTGCAGCAGAAAGCAATGTGCGTTCTTTGGTTTCATGAGCAGAAATCCATGATAACAGTTCAACGGCAATTCCGCTTGGAATATGGACAACCTGCTCCTGGAAAGGATTCCATAAAGCGGTGGTATCAGCAGTTTAAGGACACTGGAAGCGTAGCCCACAAGAAAGGTGCTGGTAGGCCTGCCGTCAGTGAGGAAGTCATTGAGAAGGTGTGAGATGCGTTCCAACGGAGCCCTACGAAGTCAACTCGGCGCGCCAGCTTGGAATTGCGAGTCCCACGATCTACGGTGATGAAAGTGATGCAAAAGCGTTTGAAATTGTATGCCTACAAAGTTCAGATTGTTCAGGAACTAAAGCCGGACGATAAACCGCAACGGTTTGCATTTGCGGAGCTCATTCTGCACAAAATTGATGTGGACAACACGTTCTTGGATAAAGTGGCTTTCTCAGATGAGTCAACATTTCATGTTTCCGGGCGTGTGAACAGACACAACTGTCGCATTTGGGGATCAGAGAACCCTCATGAAGTCCGTGAACATGTTAGAGACAGTCCAAAGGTCAATGTGTGGTGCGCGTTGACTGTCAATGAAGTGATTAGACCATTCTTCTTCACAGAGCAGTCGGTGAATAGCATCACGTACCTTGACATGCTGCAATTTTATGCTATACCGCAGCTTGAACAACGACAACCAGATGTTATTTTTCAACAGGATGGTGCACCGCCACACTGGGGAACGATTGTGCGGCGATACCTGGATGAACAATTTCCTGGTCGTTGGATTGGCCGCGGGGGGGGCGATTTCATGGCCTCAGCGATCTCCTGACATCACACCACTCGATGATTTTTTCTTGTGGGTATATGTAAAGGACCGCGTGTACTCCAGCAAAGTGCGTGATCTTGATGAATTGAAGGAAAGGATTGTGGCCGTCATTGCAACAGTGACACCTGAAATGCTGCGGAATACATGGCGTGAAATCGAATATCAAATGGATATTCTGCGAGCCACTGCAAGAGCACACGTGGAAGTGCTGTAACTTCGGAATATTACGGAAAAAAACTGTTTGAGTTGTACTTTTCAATGATGTTCACAAGAAGTGTGTACATTTCTTGGTTAATAAAATATTCACTGTCAAAATGTGCTTAATAATTTATAACCACCCTGTATATTTGTGTCTTATACAAATTTATAGTTTTATTCTGATCTTGATGAAATTATGCACACTTGACCTTCAAAGCAAGGAGAAGAGCACTGTCTACCTGACATTTCTCGAAAAATTTTTTTGTCGAAATTATTCAATAAAAATCGATATTCAGATGGCAGTGACATCCTTTAGGAGCATTTTAAAACAATTTTTCGTGCATGGTTTTAGTTTCATTTTTGTGTCGCCATCTATTGGGAGCATTTTAAAAATAGTGTTTTCGATTTTTAAACATGAAATTTTACTATTATTAAGTACTAGTATTTAGAATTTTTACTTATATATATATATATATACGAGGGTTGGAGCAAAAGTCATGGCAACTATTTTTTTTCTTGAAGATACCAGTCCGGTTGGAAAATGTGACATATACAGACGAAAGGGCAAGGTGTTAACTACATGTGTGGACAATGAATAACACTGAAATATCGTAACACTAATTTATTACGGTAGTATACAGGGCAATATGGCCTTCACGGTTGCTCATCACTGGTTGACACACGTCCTTGCTGAAACTTTCCTACCCACCGTGCTACTGTATGGTATGGTAGGACATTATTCCCAAGGGCTTTCACTAATTCACTGTGACATTCCATCACATTTCTCCCTTGGAGAACGGCTATTTTGATGTAAGCGTGCTGCTCAACACGGGTTACTTCCAACTCGCACGACACTCACCAACTGACTGATTTCACAGCCCTTGCTGCACTATTACCAGCTATCACAGAGAGCCATCTGTTGTTCTGCATACACACTATGCCTGCAGAACTTCCACATGACACATATACGTTTGTGATCCGTTCACATATCTACAAGAAAAAAATAGTTGCCATGACTTATGCTCCAACCCTCGTGTATGTATATATAAGGTCTCATGAATGAATATAAGGTTAAATTAATGGTAGTCTAAATTGTTTTAAATACACCTGATTTAGTGGAACCATTATGGTTCATTGGAACTTTGAATGCTAATGGCATGTTCTATACCAAACAATTTGGAGTGAAGTCTCATGAATGTATATAACGTAACATTAATGATAGTCGAAATTGTAATAAAGGCACCTGGTTTAGTGGAACCATTATGGTTCATTGAAACTATCGATGCTTAGATTTGGCATGTTATATATCAAACAACTTGGAGTAACGTCTCATGAATGAATATAACGTGAAATTAATGGTACTCGAAATTGTTCTGAGTACTATTTTGTTCGTGAAATTAATGGTACTATGATTCTGTGGTATTTTCAATGCTAAGATATGGCATGTTATATATCAGACAACTTGGACTGACGTCTAAGGGGCCATCCCTAAATTACGTCATACGAATTTCATGATTTTTGGACCCCTCCCCCGTCCTTGTCACAGATAGTCACATTTCTGTGACCCCCCCCCTCCCCTGGTGTGACGTCACATATTTTGCTATTTTAAATTTAGAAATTATTAAATTAAAACAGCACTTCATAAATTATTTATATATTTTTATTTAAAATCTTTTTTCATAAAATCAACAATAAATCAAACATTTTAGAAAATTTACAAAGCTTAACCAATCAAATGAACGATCAAAATTTAATCATCTTGTGTCCATGGACTTTCAACCCATTCCTTTATATTATTTATGACTAGCATATCAGGATTTGGATAATGTTAGGAACATTCGATGTGTCAACATCATCTTCATCCAAACATAGCATCGTCATCATTTATCAAACAAATTCTTCCCTGGCATGTCCCAAAGGCGGCCGATGCGCTGACCTAAAAGTAAAGAGAGCGTGAACTCGTATGGCCGCCATATGCTAAAAGGTGATACAAACAAATTTAAACCTTATAATACGAGAGTGAATCAAAAAGAAAGTTCCACTCAGCACCATCTGTGTTCAAAGAGTGCCGACATCATTCGCCATTTTTTAAGGATGTTCCCTGTATGTCTATAATTACAATGTATTCACGTGTTTACTGCGTACACAAGAGTATTGTTGTCATGACGCAGCAACTGGTTGTACACTCCAAGTTGGAGATTCGCGGAGCAATCCGTTTTTTGTGGGCGAAAGGCTTAAATTGCACTGAAATCCATAAGGAAATTTGCAGTGTCTAAGGGATAATGTGATTTCTCATCCTGCAATTGTGAAGTGGTGCCAGCAGTTCGAAAATGTGCGCTCAGATTTGACGGACGAATACCGCGCAGGAAGACCATCCACGTCCAACACTCTCGAGCACATTGCCCGCGTTAATGATTCTGGACAATCGACGAATCAGAATTAAAGAAATCGCCAGAACGCTTAGTGTTTCTTATGGGAGTGTGCTGGCATGGTTGAAAAAATGCTGGAGCGGGTTTTTACCGCAGCGGCAAGGAAAAGTTAATTTCACGTTCAGACAAGTGTTTACGATTGTTGGGTGAATATGTAGAAAGTTCAGTATTCTTGGGTCACTTGTGATATGTAAGATTTGGAAGCCCTTCTTGTCAAAAGTGTGTTTCTGATCCAGTATGTGGTCAACGAATCTGGAAATAGCGAATCTCCCATTTCTGACGCTAGCCAAAAGTTCTACAACTCGGTCTTTTTGCGTTTGCCCTTAATAGACTTTATCATAAGACTTTATCACAAGTCTAATACGGGCAGACGCAAAGAGGCATCAAAACCCGAAAATGGAGAACATTTGGCTAGCGTCAGAAATGGGAGATACACTATTTCCAGATTCGCTGACCACATACTGGATCAGAAACACTTACGACATGAATGACTTCCAAAACTTACACAGTACAAGTAACCCAAGAATACTGAACTTTCTGGAATCCCTTGAAATAACTTGGCAGCATTACCTCCCACCATGGGCAAACGCAGTGGTCGACCACACCTTCTCAATGAACAGGACAATGGCGTCCGAGTAGAATGGTCACCGCTAACAGGCAACTGACACTATGCCAGATGACATCAGATTTTAATGATGATACTAGAGCTGTATCAATGCAATGAAATCTTGTGTCCATGGGATATGGAAGCAGAAGACCCATGAGGGTGCCCTTGCTAACAACAAGACATCGCAGTGATGCCGCTAGGCAAAATCAGCGTGGTGCAGTGCCATGCTGCCCCTCGACCGACCCACGCTACCCCTCGGCGCTGCACAAACGCAAGAAATTGAAACCTATAAATGCAAACAATGTGAGTCTTAAGTATTCATTGTAGCGTGAGTGATTTTAATTAAACTGCTACAAACATTCATTTAAAATATAAACTAACTGCATCAGTTTAGTTGGTAGCCGTGACGAGCTGTTTATCGCGTTACTCTTTGTGCTTTTTTTATCCTCCGTGCTGACAAGTCGAGCCTTTTGTATTCGTGTGTGGTGGTTTCCTGTGTCGCTTTACTGTCAAAACAAACAGCTTCGTCCGCGAGAAGAAGTATTCCTCAATAAGCTTTCATGTTTAAATTAGCATTATTAAAATGTTGACGGATAATACAGATCAACTGTATAAGGTATAAATTTTAAAAATCTTAATGCAATCAGCATTCGCAATTTTATCCTGCAAAAATAGTGCATAAATTGTTGAAAAATATACTTTAAAAACCATTGAGACTGTACCATGAGACGATGTCTTTTCGTGGCATCACAAATTAAGGAAGAGATTAGCCTAGAAGAAATTAGAAAGCCTTAACATGCCCTAATCACATACAGATTCCGAAATTAGCATTATGCCTTAAAAATATAAATGTAGGTCACTGAAATGCCCATGAACTTTTATTAACTTTAATGCAAGAATTTAGCTGCATTCAGTGCCCCTTTCAGACATTCAGTGCCTCATTGCCATCGAGCGCGCCATGCTGCCCTTGTTTCTGTAGCCATCATTCATCGTCAGCAACGTCTCTCCTGGGCCCACGAACACATCGACTGGACACATGACAACTGGAAACATGTGACCTGGTCTGATGAGTCTCAATTCCAGCTGATATGAGCTGATGGTAGGGCTCGAGTGTGGCATCTGGAATTTTGGTTAATATTTTTGGCCATCTGAAGGCCATGGACCCAAGTTGTTAGCATGCACTTGCAAGCCGGTGGTGGCACCATAAAGGGCAATTGTGGGAAGCTCTCCAGTCGGAATGGTTGGTAATGTCTTCAGATGTCTTCCACCGACTTGTGGAATCAATGCCAGGTCACACGGTGGCACTTCGCCAGGTCAGAGGAGGTCCCACATGTTATTAGGTGCTATCCCATGACTTTTGGCATGTGAGTGTATAATAATGTCTTTTAATTAATTACCTTTCCTTATTGTATTATTAAATAACAATATAACTGTAACAATACTTTGACTGTAACAAAGCTATGACTATTTATATTTGTAATCTTAAAGCCTTTGCTGATGAGAATGTCAGTTAATACTTTCAAAATATACTGGCTGACAAAAAGAAGTGAAGCACCCAGAAGGAGTGGCTGAAAGTGAATGAAACGATATATGATGAAAGAACATGTGACTTTATTGTACTGATATGGGATGAAACAGACAACGCCGTTAGCAGTACAGGTGGAATGTTGATGCCAGGTCAGTAGGATGTGGCACCCGCTCTGGCCCCAACGCATGGCCTTATGTGGTTCGGAATGGTGTCAAACAGCCTTTGGATCTTCTCCTGAGGCAAGTCAGTCCACAGCTGTTGAAGCTGTCCCTCCAGATCCCACAGGTTCAATGATGGAGAGGTCCGGGGATCTTGCTGGTCACTGGAAGACCTCAACATGCTGTAGGCAGTCAATAGACACACGTGCTGTATGCGGGCGTGTGTTATCTTGTTGGTATAATGTCTCAGGGTGCTGTGCCAGAAGGGTTAGGACATGCAGACGCAAAATGTCTGTGACATATCACTGTGCCGTCATAGTCTGCCAAAGCACTATTAGAGGTGACCTGAACACATATCCGATGGTTCTCCACACCATGATGCCAGGGGTTACGCCTGTGTGTCTCTCCACAATATGGGACAGTTGTGTCCTCAACGCCGGCATACGCGAACACGATGGTCATCGGAGGTCATGGAGAAGCAGGACTCATCACTAAACATGATGCGACGTCATTCGTCCCCTGTCCATGCCTTCCGGGCAAGACACCACTCTAAACGCAGGCGTTGGTGTTGTGTTAATGGCAAACAACGCATGGGGCAGTAGGACCCCAATCCGGCAGATGCAAGTAGTC
This sequence comes from Rhysida immarginata, assembly GCA_023313115.1. Taxonomy (NCBI): domain Eukaryota; kingdom Metazoa; phylum Arthropoda; class Chilopoda; order Scolopendromorpha; family Scolopendridae; genus Rhysida; species Rhysida immarginata. The sequence goes on from JAHWFO010022733.1 coordinate 24,921, forward strand.
GAGACACTGTGCGGGAACTCATAGGGTCTTGTAGAGTCTCCAGTACATGTTCGCGGATGGCGGGTGCCGATGCCATGGGATTCCTTAATGCTTGGAGCACCATACGATGGTCCTCCCTTGGGGTGGTGTTTGTTGGTTGACCTGAACCTGCATGACATGCATAGGCGCCCTCATGTACCCATTGAATCCAATATCGGGCCACTGTGACATCTGAATGGCCCACGTGCCTGGCAATTGCACAATACGACCAACCAGCCTCGTGCAGTCCCACAGCGTGGCCTCTGTCAAATGCTGTCAATTGGTGGATAGGATGTCTAACGCGTCTGCGAGGTATTGCGGGTGCTTTGTACAGTACAGTGTAGCGTCCCCTCCCCCGCAATACCAATTATGTGGTACTTATAACT
>JAHWFO010022734.1:0-16207 GCA_023313115.1 Rhysida immarginata
GGGGGTGCTTTCTCAGCTGGCGACAAAGCGGATATATAGTAATGGCGCTTTGGCTGGCGATGTTGTTCTGCTAACCACAGTAATGGCGCCTACACTAACAATAGGGATTAGTTCCACTTTTCGCCGCCTTCAAATTGCCCCAAAGATGGCGGCCACATAAGCGATCTACTCGTTTCATATCGTTGGTGATAACCAATGATGTGTTCTTTTATTCACATCATTGGTGATAACCACAAACGCTTCTCGTCTCACGAAAAAATGCGGCACAATAAGCGTTTGCATCTGCCGCCCATGTTCAACACGACGAACTTCGTCCGCAAGTTTTGCGGACGACGCGCGGCGCTCAACCGCTCGGCTCGAATTAAGCTTATTTGTGAAACGGTTTGCGGTTCGGCGCTCCAGGCAGACGCCGCCTGCGCCCAGATCCGCTCGCCGCAAGGAATTTGTGAAACCCGCTTAATTCTAGTACTATGTCTGTGCATGGTACGTGCGATGCCTTCCCAGAATTTACATGTAATTTAGTTTTACTGCTGCTGCCGCCGCCACTGCCGCGGCCGCCCAGGTTCAAAACGCCGAACTTCGTCCGCAAGCTCTGCGGACGACGCGCGGCGCTCAACCGCTCGGCTCGAATTATTTGTGAAACGCTCCTAGATCCGCATGCCGCAAAGAATTTGTGAAACCCGCTTATCTCCCCCTCCGGGCAACAGTAGGTTAATGTCACTTAGTTTGTATCATGTGTGATCAGTTCTAGTGCAGTTTTGTCAGTGCGTTGCTTCGTTAAATATACGAGAAACATTTCGAAGATTAAATCGAAAAAACAAATTCAGCTTAATGTAATCTCTATTGCTCCTTATAGCAGCTACTCAAATTTTGGACAGCACTTATATTCCGGACAGGAGACTTTCATCGTTGTGCTACCTGGTTATATGAGTCCCTCACCAGAAGCTTCTTCAATTGTACCAAAACAATTCTCACAAACGAAGCATTGCCAATTTCGGTTGCATACTTTCCTCATAAAGTTTAAATTTTAATGTAGGAGGTCTGATTGCTACGTGAAATCTGACCCGAGTCGTTTTCGCCTTGAATTTCATGGCACAATTGTTGTTCAGAATAAAGAGAAGTTATCCAGCAAACGGACGCATAACAGATGCTGAAGTGCTCAGGCATGCTGTGGGCCGGATGTATGTCTGTTTGGATTCTGATGTCCTACAAGATTTTAACCTTCTCATTGTCCAGAATTTTCATGACTTGATCTTCCCAGTGATTTTTGTTACATTCGAATACAAACTTCTGGCAGATATTCCAAAAGATAATTCTCGCAGCTCTGTCATGGCGTTCGCAAATATTTAGTCTCTGAAAATTTGCTGTATGCGCTGATTAAGCAAGTGGCCGACTATGTCATCCTTCTTATTACAAAATCGGCGTTTACAATTCTTATTTATATATTGAATTTTTTGCATTGACTACATCTAAATGCCAATGCGCCTTCCAATAGTATCAATAGAACGACTCTTTAACCGTTATTCGCTACCGACGAATTTGACCGTATTCACAAAATAAGACTACTTTTTTTAGCTGTAAAGTGTTAGGTTAGATTAATTTAGTTAAATTGCCTTGTAAACGCATAGCACAGAAATCGCTATTGATCAGGTGTGTTGAAGAAACCATAAATTAAGGGTATTGGTTGCATGCATGATTCCAACACATTACTTTAATCAACAGTTTATGAATAGCTAAATTCGAATAAGGCGACAAATATTATTTGCAGTAGCTCATCCTACGTTTTCATTTAATGCTACCGATCTGTGAAATACAAACGTTATACATGTAGAAAAAGATATATACAAAATATAGAGTACGTAAGATATTTGAGGACAGATTCACGTCAAGAAAGAAATAGAGATATAAGTCGAGAAAATAACTTTATTTTCGAATCATATCATGAGCATACACAAGAAACCTTCTTGTTATATGGCTATTCAATGAATCCGCCTTCAGCTTCTGTAACTGCTTCAATGCGAGATCGAAACCGTCGACATGCGGGAATCAAATGGTCATGGTTCATATTGGTCATTACTCGAACAATGGCAGCTTTCAATTCATCTTTCGTGTTATGGGGATGTTCATTGACCTCTCTCTCCACAACGCTTCATACGTAGTAGTCCACTGGATTCAGGTCAGGTGAGTTAGGAGGCCAAAGGTTAGGGGTTATGTCATCATCAAAGTTGTCGGCCATCCATTCCTGTGTCATGCGAGACTTGTGTGCTGGGGCACAGTCTTGCTGAAACATGTAAGGCCTTCCGTTGCGTACCGTGAGTGATATCTGATGTTTTCATGGACAACATTTCTGATTGTTCCTTCCGACACATGGAGATATTTTGCAAGTGACCTCATGGATGTTCTGGGATTGTCATCGATGGACTGCTGCACTTGCTGAATAAACTTAGGTGTTCTAATGATGTCAGAGCGTGAGGCATGCTTTTTACGCTTTGCTACTGGTGCAACATTGCCATCTTCGGTCTACAACTCCTTCCGCACTTTGTGGACCGAATGATCTTGCGACGTTTAGAAATCGTGAGATATCTAAATCGCTGTGCTCTGCCTTTATTGCCTCGATTACTGCATGTCTCTTCATGATTTGGGTTACTTGATGGTCCGCCATTTTGCTTTCCGGAAACGGAAAAGACATACAATTTACTATAGTGCAATAGCAGCCAAACGAAGGTGTGTCCTCAAATACCTTACGCAACCATGTAAATACAGGTTATCTCATCTAAAGTGAACCAATAGCCAGCTTCTAAAGTACATATCCGACAAAGTAACTTTCAATGGGAAAATTAATGTATTCTTATATGAGGGGGTTTTATGCGCATTTCTTTTCTAAAAAAAAAATAAAATTAAAAAAAAAAGCCATTTTCGAATATGGAAGTCAAATTTGAATTGTGCAATGAAAACCTCTGAAGCTGGTTGATTGGATTTAAAGAAAAGGCAAAAAACAGAAATTCTTCATCAATTAAAACGAAAACATTTAAATGTAAAATGTTATGTTCAAATACAGAGTTTGGAAAATTGGATAAAACATTTGATAGATTCTTCATAAAGAATAATTTCGAAATAACTTCCAAAATTAGAGATATTAAGTATATGAAATTAAAACCAGGTGAAAAGTTGGCCTCTTTTGGTGTTTGCTTTCTTTTACCAAGCATATTGGCTAACTTCATATATCTTAAGAGATTTGCTCCCGAAATCTTCAATGACGTTTCCTTTCTTCTTCCAAAGTTGTTCCCGAAAAAATCAATGACTATTTTTGTTTAATTGAGGTTTACATCTACCAAAATTTTTTCTAATTCAACTTCAAATTTTATGTGAAATGGAGAGTTCTCTGTATTGTCCTTCTTGATGAAGTTGATGGAGGCCTTGCAGTACATATCGGAAAAGAAAACGCACAGAATTCCGATCGGTTTCGCCTTTTATTTCTGGCTTTATTAAGGATACAAATGAAGAGGCACGCAAAATGCCTTTTATATATACCGGGTGTCCCAAAAATGACTGATGGATTTTAAAAATCAATAAAAAGAAAAGACGGAATGCGATAGATATGTATCGTTTGCAGCCTTATGCTTAGGAAATCAGAGAATTTTATCCCAACAAATTTCAAATTTAGTTAACATTTTCACCCACAGGTGGCGCTGAAAACTATGAAAAAATAAAAACCGATATAAAAATGTTGCAAGGACTGTTGCAAAAAACTAAACAATGACATTTTCAACAGCACACGCTATCAGCACGACGACGAACTATGGAATGGCGAGCTGAAATGCTTCGTTTTAACTATACCTGTTACAGATCGCCTGCAGCGCCATCTCTTGGTAGAAATGTTAACTAAATTTGAAATTTGGTGGGATAAATTTCTCTGATTTCCTAAGCATAAGGCTGCAAACGAAACATATCTATCGCATTCCGTCTTTTTTTTTATTGATTTTCAAAATCCATCAGTCATTTTTGGGACACCCGGTAGATTATGTTGGTATAAACAGTCATTGATTGGTGGATACATTTCCTTTTTTTTATCCATCCTATCAATGAATTTGTATCCATCCAATCAATGAATTTGTATCCAAACAATCCATGATTTTGTATCCAAACAATCCATGATTTTGTATCCACCAATTAATGACTGTTTATACCAACATAATCTGTATATAAAAAGGCATCTTGCGTGCTTCTTCATTATGGAAGACCGCTTGGGTTGGTTAGGCTTCTTCACTACCTCAGTGTATTTCATTTGGAGTTTATTGTGGTTGGATGAGCTTTGTGAAAGCGCTGCTTTCGTCCCATCCTAACAAATGTACACTTCACTGTTCGATTGTCGATTCGATTGTCTTCTTCATTTGTATTCTTGAAAAAGCCAGGAATAAAAGGCGAAACCGGTCGGAACTCTGTTTTCTTTCCCGATATGTACTGCAAGCAGCGTGATAGCCTGTACCAGATGTAAAAAACACAGACGGCTACGATAGCACTCTAAATAGGGCTACGCAGGGCTACGGTGGGCTCCCAACCTGGAGCTACCTGCATTATCATGGAGAAAAAGGAATCGAAACTACAACTTACATAAAGGATCAAAAAAAAAATGGAAGGAAAAATTCTGCGACCTGGGTTCGAACCAGGAACCTCGGCTGTCATGGCAGACGCCTCTACCAGTTGGGCTATCGCAGACACACAAGGCTTATCTCCAGTATACGACTTATTATTATTACAACTTACTTATTTGGGGAAATTTTACAAATCTTTATTCATTGAAATCGCCATAAACAGAATTTATGCTTTTATACATATTTGAATTAAATCTTCTCAGTGTGAAATTGCAGTTATTTTTTAGTCCTTCTTTAGCAATTATCAGGCTGGCTATGCCCTCTGTATAATTATACAGGGTTAGCACAAATGAATGACCGAATTTTAAAAATTTATATTTTCGAAACTTTTACACATATTATAATAAGTGATACACGAAATTGAAGAAAAATATACCAAGTTTTTTTCCTATGGGGTTACGTCAAAGACAGTGTTTACTATTTATGAACCACCGATGCCGACAACACTGCAAAAACTTAAAGAATGCATTTGTGCAGCATTAGGAACCATTGATAGTGTGATACTACAAAATGTCTGGTTTGATTTGTTTGGTATTAATGTCCATTTCAACTGCTATGATCATTTCAGGACGGCGTTATAGTGGCCGCAAATTTTGCCTCGCAAGGGTTCTTTAACGTGCAGCCGGCTTTACTTCTTAACGACTACACGGAACCAACGGCTTTACTTCCCTTCCGAAGGAAGTGCGTGATCTCAGGATTTTCCCCCTGAAAAAAATTCTCGTCGTCCTCGGCCGGGGTCGAACCCGCGTACTCGGCATCAGAAGCGATCACGCAACTACTGAGCAACCACGGCCGATGAAAATGTGTGGAACGAACTTGATTACAGATTAGACGTTTGTCGTGTAACAAAAGGGTCACACATCGAACTTTTGCAACTGAAAAAAACTTGGTATATTTTTCTTTAATTTCGTGTATCACTTATTGTAATATCAATAATAGTTTCGAAAATATAAATTTTTAAAATCCGGTCATTTATTTGTGCTGACCCTGTATTATATTACTTATATAAGAATTTTTAAAAATTACTGGGCTTTCTCCTTTATATGAAATAATTTTTATCTGAATAATCAGCGGCCTGTCGGCTTTTATAAAAAATCACAAGAAATATTCATTAGAATGCAAACGTTGTCTGTTTTGCTCCGTTTGTCCTCGCATCGATGTCATAGGTCACGTGATCTGCCATGTCAGCATTCAGACAATGTGCTGATCGGTGCTACCTTTATCTTTACATACCTTCACCAAATATCTGCAGCTATTATTTTCACGATGATTAGCGATCACGACGAAAGGGCTACGGTCATTTTTTGGAGGTTAAAAGGGCTACATATGGTCACGCTGACTGCAAGGCCTCCATCAACTTCATCCAAATTTTATATTTTTGCTAATTCAACTCCAAATTTTATATGCAGACATCGGGATTACAGGATTACTGTTTATTGCTAACATCTTCATGAGTTAATTTGATTATTTCCTCAGCGAATTAAATTATAAATTTCCTAGCGTCAAATTTACCTATGAAATTATTATTTATGAATAATCCTCTTCCTTTTCTAGAGTTATTATAGTTTTAGTAGGTTAGAGTTCGATATTAGTGCCAGAAATCTACTAACAAAGATATAGATCAACTAAATCTATATAAGGTGAAACAAAGATCTTCCCTCACCTGTGCCGAAAATGGAGATATCCCAAATCTGTTGCAGCCAACAAATAGGAAGTCATGGGTGGGCTAGGGTGCCTGTAAGGAGAGTGGCGACAACTCGGGCCGTCGGCCATGTTTTTCCCAACGATTGAATTAGCACAGGTACTATTTACGATACCTTTCACCTTATTAAGAAGAAATGTAAAGATGGCTAATGCTAGTTAGCTTTCCAAGCTTTTATTTGTATACAAGCAAAGGTATCCGGCGTTGCCCGGGATAATTACAATTGTAGGTAAACAGAACAAACTCAAAAAAAATTAAATTAAATTTTGAAATATGTTAAAAATAAACACATGAAAACGCTTAGAATTAATATAGGAAAAATTCTTAATGAAAATTCGAAACAAATTTTTTAAAGGCTCACAATGGCTCGACCTCTCCAAGGATGCCACTGCTAGTCTAAATAATTTCTTACTCATGTAATCTTACTTCAGATGTACAATTGATGTTGTTGCAATTCCCTTTCTTCTCTCGATGTCTTGAAGAAAAACTTGGCCATTCATCACTTTGTGTAGTCTAGTCGTCGCCGATTCTTCTATTTACTTGCTTCCCATTTGCTCAATACAGCACGGAGCTAAAGGAGTGCTTCCTCTTTCGTCTTTCCACTCTTTCTCAATAGTCTACTAACTCTCCATTATCTCCAGTTACTGATCATTTTTAAAGATTTTCCAAAAATTGTTAAGTAGTAAGAACTCTCTTTTCTAAGAAAAGCCTGAATACCAGGAATTCTATGCATTGTCACAAATTGAAACTTATCCATATTGCATCATCATTTTATGTTCATTGTTATAATTCTTGGAAAGATTGCTTTAACATTGCATCATCATTTTGTGCTCATTGTTATTGGTGAATTGCGCGTTGATACCATTGATGATGCGAACACGATGGGCCTATTGTTGCACAAACTTTTCCTTGCATTGTTGGTCATGAGATATATATTGTTGGTTCATGCAGTGTGTTTGTGAATTGTGTTGTGATATCTATTGTTGTACAAACTTTGCCTTGCATTGTTGGTCATGAGATATTTCTTATTAATATGCCTTGCCATAACCATGAATATCGATGTTTTATCGATATTTATTATTTTTCCGAAATCTGAGGTAGACAGAGACCTTCCTCATGCTTTGAAGGTCAAGTATGCAAAATTTCATCAAGATCGGAATAAAACTGTAGATTTGTATAAAAAACAAACCCACTCACAAAATCCTTCTTTATATATATATAGAAGATAGATAGAAGATTAGGTAGATTAGATTAGATAAAGGAGGTTAAAAAAAGAAGGACATTAACTTTTTAATTTTTGATAATAAATGTGATTTTTTGATCAGCTGAGTAAGTTCGAGAATTGATTTTTTCACCTTTTCAGCAAGAACTAAAAGCCAATAACCACAGGGATTATATTTAGCAGTGACTATACACATTTTACATTTATACAAAAATAAAAATTTGACATCTATTGCAAAAGATGAAAAAAAAATTCTCATTTATCGACTAGTTTGAGGAAAAAATCTAGATTCACTTTTACACTCGTTTTATCGTGGAATTGTTTTAACGTCACTTTCTCGTGTTTGCAAGTTGCAAATAAATTAAAAAATAGAAACCAAAATTATAATAGTTATGTCTAGGTGTTAAAAGAGACAAAAAATTGGCAAAAGTTTTCGCGAGAAAAAACTACGCTCGTCATCAGGCCTCGTTGGTAACTTCAATGTCTAGCCATTAAATAACAAATGAAAAATAAATTTTGACGCTACAAACTATTTTGACGCTTCAATTTCCATTTTCCAAAATTTTTCTCCGTTTGAATATATTATTTTATTTTTATTTTATTTTATTTTATTTTATTTTATTTTATTTTATTTTATTTATTTATTTATATTTTTATTTATTTATTTGGTTAAAAACTATTCCAAAAAAAATTACAATCGTTTTCATCTAGGGCCAGTATGGCCGTAGGCCGACGGGGTAGGTCCCTGGATGGGGAACAAGAGACAGTGTAAAATAGTAATGTAATAAAAGTTATAATGTAATATAAATTATGTTGAGGAAGAGAGGTGGGAAGGGGAAAGTTAGATAGGCGGGTGTGTTAAGAAATAATTCTTTATACGAGTTTTAAAGGTTGCGATATTCGGAGACCAGAGCCTATTGCCTAAGACAGAGATGCTTTTGAGTTCGTAATTATGCTTTATACGTGCTATTTGCAAGGAGGCTGAGTGTCGAGTGTTGTAAGGAGGTGCGTTATTAGTTGTAAATAAGGATTGAGGGAGGGAGATTAAAATGTGATTGTTAATCTTGTATATAAAAACTAGCAAAGGTACCCGGCGTTGCCCGGGATAATTACACATGTTGATAAACAGAACAATCTCAAAAAATTAAATTAAATTTTGCAATATCTTAAAAATAAACACATGAAAATGCTTAGAATTAATACAGTAAAAATTCTTAATGAAAATTCGAAAAAAAAATTTTTAAAGGCTCACAATGCATGCACCTCTCCAAGGATGCCACTGCTAGTCTAAATAATTTCTTACTCACGTAATCTTACTTCAGATGTACACTTGGTGTTGTTGCAATTTCCACTCTTCTCTCGATGTGTTGAAGCAAAACTTGGCCATTCATCACTTTGTGTAGTCTAGCGGTCGCCGATTCTTCTATATACAGCCTTCCCATTTCCTCAATACAGCACGGAACTAAAGGAGTGCTTCCTCTGTCGTCTTTCGACTCTTTCTCTATAGTCTGCTAACTCTCCATTATGTCCAGTTACTGATCATCTTTAAAGATTTTCAAGAAATTGTTAAGTACTAAGACCTCTCTTTTCAAAGAAAAGCCTGAATAACAGGAAATCTATGCATTGTTACAAATTGAAACTTATCCATATTGCATCATCATTTTTTGCTCATTGTTATTGGTGAATTGCGCGTTGATACCATTGTTGATGCGAACACGACGGACCTATTGTTGCACAAACTTTGCCTTGCATTGTTGGTCATGAGATATCTGTTGCTGGTCCGATCATAGTGTGAATTGCGTGTTGGCACCATTGTTGATAACTATTGTTGCACAAACTTTTCCTTGCATTGTTGATCATGAGATATATATTGTTGGTTCATGCAGTGTGTTTGTGAATTACGTGCTGATACCATTGTTAATACCTATTGTTGCACAAACTTTGCCTTGCATTGTTGGTCATGAGATATATATTGTTGAGCCATGCAGAGTGTTTGTGAATTGCGTGCTGATACCATAGTTGATACCTATTGTTGTACAAACTTTGCCTTGCATTGTCAGTCATGAGATATTTTTCATTAATATGCCTTGCCATAACCATGAATATTGATTTTTTATCGACATTTATTATTTTTCTGAAATCTGAGGTAGACAGTGACCTTCCTCGTGCTTTGAAGGCCAAGTATTCAAAATTTCATCAAGATCGGAATAAAACTGTAGATTTGTATAAAAAACAAACAAACAAACCCACCCACAAACAACTTTCTTTATATATATAGACTAGCAAATGTACCCCGCGTTGCCCGGCATAATTACACTTACAGGTAACAGAACAATCTCGAAAAAATAAATTAAATTTTGCAATATCTTAAAAATAAACACATGAAAATTTTTAGAATTAATACAGTAAAAATTCTTAATGAAAATTCGAAAAAACTTTTTTTAAAGGCTCACAATGGCTGGACCTCTCCAAGGATGCCACAGCTAGTCTAAATAATTTCTTACTCACGTAATCTTACCTCAGATGTACACTTGATATTGTTGCAATTTCCACTCTTCTCTCGATGTGTTGAAGCAAAACTTGGCCTCATCACTTTGTGCAGTCTAGCAGTCGCCGATTCTTCTATTTACTTGCTCAATACAGCACGGAGCTAAAGGAGGGCTTCCTCTGTCATCTTACCACTCTTTATCAATAGTCTCCATTTTCTCCAATTACTGATCATTTTTAAAGATTTTCAAGGAATTGTAAGTACTAAGAACTCTCTTTTCTAAGAAAAGCCTGAATAAAAGGAATTCTATGCATTGTTACAAATTGAAGCTTATCCATATTGCATCATTTTATGTTCATATTGCATCATTTTATGTTCAATATTGTTATAATTTTTGGAAAGATTGCTTTAACATTGCATCATCATTCTGTGCTCATTGTTATTGGTGAATTGCGCGTTGATACCATTGTTGATGCGAACACGATGGGCCTATTGTTGCACAAACTTTGCCTGCATTGTTGGTCATGAAATATGTATTGTTGGTCCAAGCAGTGTGTTTGTGAATTGCGTGCTGATACCATTGTTGATACCTATTGTTGTACAAACTTTGCCTTGCATTGTTGGTCATGAGATATTTCTTATTAATATGCTTTGCCATAACCATGATTATCGATGTTTTATCGATATTTATTATTTTTCCGAAATCTGAGGTAGACAGTGACCTTCCTCATGCTTTGAAGGTCATGTATGCGAAATTTTATCAAGATCGGAATAAAACTGTAGATTTGTATAAAAAACAAAGAAACAAACCCACAAACAAACATCCTTCTTTATATATAGAGAGAGAAAAATCGATATTCATGGTTATGGCATATTAATGAGAAATATCTCATGACCAACAATGCAAGGCAAAGTTTGTGCAACAATAGGCCCGTCGTGTTCGCATCAACAATAGTCTCAATGCGCAATTCACCAATAACAATGAGCACAAAATTATTCAAAGAATTATAACAATGAACATAAAATGATGATGCAATGACAGAACATTCGTTTCCAAGAATTATTAACAATGAACAGGAAATGGATATAATAGGCGGCATAGATAGGGCAGTCTCTCTCGATGAGGCAAAGGAGGTATACGTGTCTTCCTTCAGCTCCCTAACAAGCCTTCAGACGATTGGGAATAGTGTGTGTGTTTCTTTGTGTTTGTGTGTGTGTGTATGTGTGCGTGTTTTCGTGTTTGGCACGTTGGAGCAGTGCATAACCTAAAAAATACATCAACTCGAATCATCAAACCAAAAAAGCATACGATTTATCTTTGTTGTGCTATTTAATAATCGTTCGAAGGAACCATATTAATTCATACCTATCGTAATGCCACCAAAGAAAAGAAAGAGCTTTGGTCAGAGAAACCCGGGTACCTACAAGTGTAATTATCCCAGGCAACGCCGGGTACCTCTTCTAGTTATATATATAGATAGATAGAAGATATACTAGCAAAGGTACCCGGCGTTGTCCGGGATAATTACACTTGTTTCCAGTAGAGTTGTTGAATGGGTGTGATACCCACTGTGGTAAAAAGATGAGAGACAGGGGCTGGTTTGCGTGGTTTTAATAAAATTCGAACGAACCATTTTTGAAGTTTGAATAAGCGTAAAAGATTATGATTAGTGGTCGAACCCCAGAAATTGGCGTAATTTTCGTAGAACGGAGACAGGAGGGGGATTTGCCATGGTCAAGGGAGATATTAAATAATAGTGTCAAAGGCACAGTTAAACCAGGGAGTGCACGAATTATAATGTTAGAACTGATGCCGAGAGAATCTGGATAGTTACTGTCCATGTGCCACGAGAAGACCGCTGAGTTACTTAATGTGCTCGTATGGTGTCGCTGCAGTTGCAGGGGGGGCCGTAAGTTAGTGAGGAGTGAATTAGAGTATTATATAATAGTAAGAGGATTTTTGGGGGAAAGAAGTGGAGACGGGAGAAAAGCCCTAAACGCTGATTAAGAGTTGAAACTAAAGAATTGATGTGGATATCCCAGGAGAGGTTGTAAGTTAGTGCCTAGGTATTTAAAGGATTTGGATGGAGTAATATGTTGAGTTGTAATATAGCAAAAATTCGTTCGTGTCAAATTTTTTATTGCGTTGATGGAAGATGACTTTAAGTGGTTTTGCTATGGTTGAGGGATTGATGATTGATAGTTTTCCAGAAAAGTTTGTTTAGGATTGAGTTAAAGGAATTCTTGATTGTACGTAGCGATGCGTCGGCATAGGAAATTGTTGCATCATCTGCATACAATATTAAAGATAGGGGAGAAAGTATGGAGGAAAGATCATTTATAAAAATGTTAAAAAAAGCGGTGATAAGATGGAACCTTGGGAGTACTCCAATATTTCGGGTGACTGTGGAGAAGGATTTATTATGAAGGTGGAGGGTGTATTGTCTGTTTGAGAAAAATCTTGAAAGCTAGTCAAGAGGAGGGCCACGTATGTTGAAATGTTGGGATAGTTTGTGTAGAAGACGATCAAGAGGGACTGAGTCGAATGCTTTAGAATAATCGAGAAATAGGGAGACAACTAATTTGTTGTTGGCCATATTAGAGATAATGCATTCCATCACTTCGTAGCAGGCAGTGGATGTGCTTCTTTTAAGTGTGAATCCGTGCTGTGAAGGAGAAAGAAGATTCTTTGAAAACATATATATGAAGATACAGGCCCGTAGCCAGGGGGGGGGGGTCGACAACCAAACCATTATGGAAAAAGGTCCGCCTCCCAAATATGAAAAAAGGTCCGACTCAGTGGAATTTTTGAAAAACGGTCCGACTCAAGTGGAATTTTTGAAAAAAAGTCCGGAATTTTTGAAAATCGACCCCCCTCCCCCAAGATAACGTCCTGGCTACGGCCCTGAGATAGACGTGTGTAGAAAAGGCTCTCAAATACTTTGGCAAAGGAAGAGAGAATAGATATTCGGCGATAGTTAGAGAAATTAGTCGTGTCGCCTTTTTTGTGAATTGGCGTAATTTTCGTAGAACGGAGACAGGAGGGGAATTTGCCATGGTCAAGGGAGATATTAAATAATAGTGTCAAAGGCACAGTTAAACCAGGGGGTGCACGAATTATAATGTTAGAACTGATGCCGAGAGAATCTGGATAGTTACTGTCCATGTGCCACGAGAAGACCGCTGAGTTGCTTAATGTGCTCGTATGGTGTCGCTGCAGTTGCAGATTAATTATATTGGGCTTAAACATGTATAAACTTTAAAAATTATTTTCTCTCTAATTCAATATATAAAATATTATGCACAATTTATATAAGAATAACTGAAAATAATAATAATAATAAAAAAAACAATGAAAAAAAATATAAATTTAAAAATTTATTATGAGAATTTCCTTCCCTCCCTTGACATAAGAAATGTGTAAAACTCGCAGAATAAAAAATTATCTTCAATAAGAGAGCACATAAATTGTGTTTTTAAAAAAACAGAAGATATTTCTTGGAGAGATAAAATTTCTTAAAATTATGGTCTATAGGCGTCGAGATGGTAGACAGTTCGGGAACAACGGCGCCCCTCGCGTCAATAATTAAAAAAAAAAAAACGGTAGTGAAAACACACATCGCTTTCACAAGAATCTTCATGGCATCGCAGACAGAAATTTTTATTGGTTTCAACAGAATTTGTTTTGATAACGACTTTAGACAAGGTACTTACGTTAAAGGCATAGACTTATTAAAGAGTGGACATGTGGCAAAGAGAAGAGAAATGCGGACACCGGGTCTAAGATACATGGAAAATGTTTACGATATACCGGAATGAATTCTGTACCTTATAACGCGACAATTGAGGTATGTCTAATTTTTCTTCAAATTTGAACTTTTTATTCTAATATTTTGCCAATATTCATTTATTTGTACATCTGTTTTTATTCAGCTTACAGAAGCAAGAATCATAATAGGTGCTATAGGGGGAAATATTTTCGCATTGAATGATGGGTACAGCTGCCATTTTTTGAGGGCATGAGGAAGGCAATCCTATACTGCTATTCATCGAAGTGCGCCGTTTTTGCCCGACTTGTTATTGTATAACGATGGTAACGAGTTGTTGCGTGTTTGGATGTATTGTATAACAATGGGATAAGTTCAGAGCCATGGCAGCCATGGGTCTCGATGCCCTCAAAAGATGGCGGATATTCAATGTTTATGTTTTGATATTTCTCCCTATACGTGAGTGTAACGCAGGGGCATCAGAAAAATATAAACACATAGCAGAAGTGGTTATTTTATAAACCAAGAAAGAGATCATGGAAAACTCATTAACTCATTTTTCACCATATATCTTCATATCCGTTTTTCTGGCTTGGTCCGTTTTACAAGGCGTGTTTAACATTGTTCAGTTAGAAGTGAGAGTTCTTCTGTTTTATTTTTTGTTTTTTTGTTTTTTAGATACATTATTTATTTATTTATTTATTTATTTATATTTAGATAAATATTGTAATATTTTTTTTTTTTGTAATCTCATTGATCTCCCGTTTTGGGCCTCTGTCTGTTGGGGGACAACATTGGGCTTTTCCCCTCCGGTTTATCTGGTGGGATCACCGCGTTGTTGTTACATTATTATTATTATTATTATTATTATTATTATTATTATTATTATTATTATTTTTAAAATAAATAGTATTGTGGTCAAGTATGATGGATGATTTAGGTTGTCACTTTACTTGTTGCCAACGAAATGTCTGGGGTAGATTCTGTGGGGTCATGAAATGAAATGAAATTATACATTAAAACAGCAATTTAATTAAATATTCAGTAATATAAAATTTAGAACAATAAACATTTTCTTCTCTCGTTTTACAGCTTGGGTCCATTTTTTTCTTCTGTCTTGATGCCATTTCTCGTTAGGAAATGAATAGAGTGATGCTTCCGAATCTTTTTCCTTACGTGTTGCTGCATCCATAAACGCATCCAATGGTCCTTCCAACTCTCTTATTTTTTCCATAATTGATTATAAGGGATTCCACTTCACGATAAAATGATGCTCATAACGCTATGCGTTAGAAGCTGTTTATCACTTTCGTTTTTTCAAACACGCCACTAGAGGTCACTACAATCTACGATCTCAAGGCCTATATCGTGTCTATAGCAAATAACTTGCAGAAAATCTGAGGGAACTGCTACTCTTGAAAATAGGCACTTCTGATAACAAATTTTATAATCCAACTATGAGATGAAACACATGATGATAAGATGTTTATGAAGAAATAATTTTGAATTTTGAAATGAGTCCAAAATAAATTTCCAATCATAAAATAATGAAGATGCAAACAATGAAAATGTTATATAAAAATAACTTTAACATTTTTGAGTGTTCCCGACACTCATCTTCAAAAGATACAGCGGAGAGAAGTGATACAGTAAAAAGAAAATAATAAAAAGAGAAAAAACAGGAAGTCAGTGCCAATAAAAGTCCCATGATCAACCAATCCCTATGAAGATTATGTGACGCTTTAGCCAGAGTAATTCCAGATTTATTTATGAAAATTGCCTCTTTAATAATCCTTTTTCCCAATTAACTTCCCTATCCAATATTTAACCCCTTTCCAATTAATTTTATGACCTGAACTGCAACAATGTCTGGCTAAAGCATATTCAATATGGTTCAATCTGATCGCTCTCTCGTAGTCTCTCTCGTGCTCCTCCAAACGGGAGTAGGGAGAACGATCAGATTGACCAATGTAACAATTAAAACAAAGAATCTCATAAATATCGTTGCAGTTTTCGACTAGTTTTCTAAAGTTTTTATCATCTTCTTCTATATATATAAAGAAGGATGTTTGTGGGTCTGTGGGTCTGTTTGTCTGTATGTTTTTTATACAAATCTACAGTTTTATTCCGATCTTGATAAAATTTCGCATACATGACCTTTAAAGCATGAGGAAAATCACTGTCTACCTCAGATTTCGGAAAAATAATAAATATCGATAAAAAATCGATATTCATGGTTATGGCAAGGCATATTAATGAGAAATATCTCATGACCAACAATGCAAGGCAAAGTTGGTACAACAATAGGTATCAACAATGGTATCAGCACGCAATTCACAAACACACTGCATGAACCAACAATATATATCTCATGAC
>JAHWFO010022744.1:0-12469 GCA_023313115.1 Rhysida immarginata
GGGGCGGTTTTGGCTTTAATGGAACTACTCCTCTAGCATTCGTTACCACTAGAATGAATTCTGTGAAATATCAGGAGCTACTTGAAGAAGCTGCCTTACCTTATGGACAAGACATTTGTGGACCATCTTGGGTTCTGCAGCAAGACAACGCCCCGTGCCACAGTTCGATGTCAACAAAGAACTGGCTGAAATCTAAAAATGTCAACATGATGGTCTGGCCACCGAGAAGTCTGGACATGAACCCTATCGAGAACTTATGGGGTATCATTGTGCGTAAAGTTTACGAAGATGGACGTCAGTACAGCAGTGTTTCATCATTGAAAGAATCAATTGTTGAAGCATAGCATAACTTAGATCCTGAAGTCCTTCAAAAGCTTGTTAAATCAATGAAGGATCGTGTTTTCACACTTATTACACAGAATGGAGGGTCCACTAAATACTAAGGATAAATTCTCCTATTAGTATTGTTTATTTCATTTCTTTTATTTATATCGTCCACTAAATAGGAAACAAGTAGATTCTCATGAATCACCGTTTATGTTTTTGTTATGTAAAAGCTCTTTCTCAGAGTATTGAAAATGTAAAGAAGCACCATTCACATTGTATTAAAGACGTATAAATTGTTAGATATCAGGGTTTTGCGTTTCTAAAAGGTTTTATCAACTGTCCACTAAAATAGGAAACAGACTGTATGTATGAAGATAGACTATAGCACTGTCTACTGGTACCAGATGGTGCTGCTGCTTCCCATCGGTAGAGAATAGCAGCAGCCATTGTTACGGCTTGCGAGAGCATGTGTGGATATTGATAAAGACAACATGGAAGCAGACAAGCATGGGCAGCGGTAGACTGTGTAGTTTCTCTGGAGGGTATTGACTGCTTCAGACAGGTGGGGAGTCAGTACCAAGTTGCAGGTCCGCGTTTCGTTGGGTATCAGAGTTCAAAGACAGCAGGGACTGTGCTGAAAAACGCAAAAGCACTGGGCGTCCAGCAAATGCACGCAAACCAAACAGTGCTCAGTGTGTCAATGACTTGGTAATGGACAACAGGCAAATAACGTTTGACAATTCTTCTCCATCACGACAATATGTGACCACATGCCAGTCACCAAACCATTGTCACTGTGCTTGAACTAGGGTTTACTGTGTTGCCACATTCTCTATATTCACTGGATCAGGCTCCTAGCGACTATGCCCTATTCGACGCAATGAAAGAGGTCATGCGGGGTAAGAAGTTCACCACCAATGACGAACTTCATGCAGTTGTCCACCAGCGGCGCTGGGATACCCTCGAACATACCTGCCAACATTGAAAAGTGAAAAAAGGGGAGGTCTACCAAATCGAAAGTAAGCTAACCGGAAGTGGGTTGAATTATAATAGGCTAACCGGAAGTTTAGGGGGAACAATTTTTTTTATTCTAATCACAAATGATAAGGTAATGACTAACAAAAATAACTTTAAAAAAAATAACAAAATCCATTAGCATTCACTGACATATCAGTTGTAATACTCGAGTTAAAGATTGATATTTTGCGGAAATTTCCGCTAAGTTGACAGCCTCGCATTTGTTTTCTACTTTCATTGTAGCCTCGCACACATTTAATGGATTTTTAGCTGTTTCATCGGTTTTAACAAAAAAAAATTTTGAGTTGGCAACACCAGAAATAGCGTCAAAGGCGCTATTTTTGCTACCAAAGTATTCAACAACTGGGGATAAAGTTGTAGCACGTTCCTAAGAGAAATTTTGTTCTCTGCATTTGATCGTGGAAATCGTGGAACATAAGTCACAGAATGCGAGAATTTTCAACTAATTTATTTACTGAATTAAAAAATCGGGAGATTGTTTTCTTAAATCGGAAGGGCGGGAGATCAGTCTAAAAAGCAGGAGAGTTGGCAGGTATGCCTTAAAGAATAGTTTGCTACGCAAATATCGAAGCTGCCAGAACGATGGCAAAGGTGCATACACATTGGCGGGGGATACCTCTAATATAATCTGTATTCTTTTGTTCAGTAAATGGTTCCATTGAACACAAAAACCACTGTAGCGCCAGTCAGTTTTGAACATTCCAAGTAAAAAGTAAAAGTAAAAAATCAGTTTTGACACAAAAGAAATGAGATGGCAACTCAGAAGGCATCTCTCTCTAGTGGTAGTTTAGACAAACTTCTACTTGATCTTCAGTGTAATTTTCAATTTCCTACTGTCACTACATTATTGATACAGAATGTTCGCGTGAAGAGCGTTTCTTTAGTGTGTTATGAAAATGCATGTGCATGAAATGGAAATGGATGAGAGACTGATGAAATGAGTTCTTCTAGCAGGGTTGGCAGGTTTTAATGAAAACCCCTTTTTGACATTCTGTAATGTCAAAAACCCAAAGATAAAATTAATGTTAAAATTAAAAAAATTTAATTTAATTTTAAAAGCACGTGAAAAAAAAAAAAAACCCTAACAATACATTTAATCACATGCATAAAACATGGTCGCAAATGCAATATAATTCAATAACTACAGTATGATAAATGTATACAATTTATTTTTAGCAGGGGTTTCACTGTATTATTCAACCGATGGTTTAAAGAACAGGCTGTCTCTGTTAAACCTCAGCTACCGAATGATACGAGATGGAACAGTAAAGGCTCACACATATCTACATGGACACTGCGACACAAAATGTGCACGACGCGTGTGACAAGATTACACACACACACGCGCGCGCGCGCGGAATTCATCCGACTGAACGTGCTAACAACACAGAAAGCGATCTACTTTTCTGTGGAAAAAAAATGGGTTCCAATGCTTTGAAGAGGCGAGAATAGCTTTTAAAGCAGCAGAGAATATTATTAATATTTCTGCACTTCTATAATTAACTCTTCGTTGAAAGTTCTTATTTCATGTTTAGCTCTCGCTTTGACTGAACTGGCCCCCATTTTTTAATTTATTGTTATCGAAACTCGAAAGCAAATGATGACGTAGCAGAAGCGAGCACTGTGATTGGTGGTTCGTTTGTTTTGTGCGGAAGAAAGTCGGACGAGCTCAAAGTCACGCGTATCGTTCGCATGAGTCGTCCGACTAGTTCGTAAAAGATAAGTCATCGCTTGATTCGCGGACGACAACTTGTCGCGTGAAATCAGTGTAGATGTGTTTGAGCCTTAACATGATGGAAACTTTTATATCAAATCGTCCTATCTATTCACAAATTTGTGAAGATCATGAGACCCTGATTGATCGAAATATTATATGACACTCATCAATAACTATAATTTTTTTTTTGCCAAGTCAAAGATCTGTATTCTCAATTAAAGCCTATCACAGTTGCTTTAAACAAACTACAAGGGGATAATATTCCAGGTGGAATTTTATATTCCTGGAATGTAATATATCCAGGCGAGTGAATAAATTCCCTTCCTACGAATAACTTAGCGTGGGATTCCTCCGTGTTGGCATGAGGCGCTCTCCTATATCATTCCAAAAACACGTTTAAGTTTCGTTGTAAGCTGGCTGGGGTGGTCCCCATGGCTTTTAATGCACTTTTGATAGGCTGAATGTATCGTTCGGCTTGTCCGTTTGTGGATGGGTGGTAGGGCGCTGTGCGCTTATAGAATTTCACTCTGAGGTAAGTTGTAAATTCGTCGGCGACAAACTGGAGACCGTTGTCGGAGACCAACGTGGTCGGTATTCCATATCTCGCAAACAGTTCATCCAGGATGTCGACGGTGGCTGTTGCAGTCGTCGACGAAGTTACCTTGGCTTCCACCCACTTGCTGTACACATCGACAATTATTAGAAGCATTTTTCCCGATACTGGTCCAGCGTAATCCATATGAATCCTCTCCCATGGGCCCTTGGGATACTCCCAGTGGTGGAGTCGGTATTGGGGAGGTGTGTTGGAGGTCGTCGCACAATCGGCGCATGATTTGACGGTGCGTTCAATGTCGGGCCAGTACATGAACGAGCGGGCAAGGACCTTCATCTTACTCATTCCTAGATGGCCGGTGTGGAGGTCATCCAGGACTGATTGCCGTAGTAGTGGTAGGATCCAGCGCTCGTTGTGTATTTGTCCTTAGGTGCTTTAAATCCGGAGCGGGTTAGGTCACGGCCTCGTCCAAGTTCCTGGATGATCCGACTCAGCCTTGGATTGCTTCGAGTGGCTTTGGCAATATCTTCCGGACGGATGGGCAACTGGCACATTTGGTGGACCACAAACTGCTCAAATCCATCTTCCTCCTCCTCTTCTACGCACAGGGTTGGGAGAGATTTATGGGGATGGAATATTTGTGTCAGAGGTTTGTGGTCGGTGACCAACTTGAATCTCCGTGCATACAGGTAATTAAAAAACGTTTTCACGGCCCATACAATGGCTAGGGCTATTTTTGTCAATTTGGGGATAGAGTCTTTCTGTTTCGGAAAGAGACCGGCTGGCGTAGGCTATAGACCTCTCTAAACTGTTGACAAGGCGGTGGCTTAGCACGGCCCCTAGCGTCTAACTACTGGTGTCTGTGGCGAGAATGACTGGGACAGAGGAGTCATACCGCGTGAGGACCTATGGCGAGATGAGGGTGCTCTTCAATTCCTCATAGGCCTTTCAGGCTTCTTTGCTCCACACGAACTTGTCTTGGCCCAGCATTTCTTGAAGTGGTCTTGCTCAGTGGGAGAGCTTGGGTATGAAGGCACTATTCTAGGTTGCCTTTCCCAGGAAAAGTTTGAGTTCCTCGGAAGACGGTGTTGGGGCCCTCTGGATGGCTATAATATGGTCATTGGACTTATACAGGCCACTCCTGCATACAGGTCAACGAAGTGGCTGCGAGCACACACTTTTTCCAGGTAAGATGGAAGCCGTGGTTGTCCAATCGATGTAGCGTTTGGCGCAACGCTCCAACGAGTCCTTCAAAAGTTGGGGCGAACACGATGATGTCATCAAAGAAGTTGACGACGTTCTCCGCGTCTCTGAAAACTTTCTCCATCCAACGCTGCCAAAGTGCTGAAATATTGACGGCACCATAGACAACCCTGGTTGGTCTGACCAGTCCATGCGTCAGCGTGTTCAATGTTAGTACCTCCCGAAATTTGGCATCGACTGACAAATGGGTGTACGCATCGGTGATATCAAGGTGAGCAAACCATGCAGCCCCTCTCATTTTGTTAAAGTTATCTTCTATCTTGGGGATTGGATGTTCATCTACAATAATTTGCTTATTCACCGTAGGTTTGTAATTGCCCGTTACGCTAGTGCTCCATTTATCTTCACCATTACATGGGTCGGCAATGACCACTCGGAGAAGTCGAACTTCTCGTAGAATCCGGCCTTTATCTTCTCCTCTATTGCCTTGGCATACTGTTCCCGTAAAGCAAGGGGGACATCTCTTGCTCTTGCAAATACGGGGGTGGCATCTGGCACAAGGTGGACATAAGCTGGAGCCCTTTCAGCTTCCCTGCTGCGTTCTGGAAGACGTGGTTGTACTCTTTTACTAGTGTATCTAAACGGGATTTCTGTTCCTCGGTGAGCAGACCTTTGCCTTGGTTCTCCTGGATGGCTTGGATGGGTGTGAATAGTTTGTAAAATCGTATTTCGTGAACAAAACTGGAGATCCAGTCGCGGCCCATTAGTCCTGTGGAGTTACCTTCCACCACATAAAGGTCCATTTTCTGGCTGGTGCTGCCGATGATTAACTAGGACTTTGGTCCACTTTGCCGGAATTTGGTCTTCTGCAAGTGTATCTGGGGCTTGACCTTGCGTAGACTGGTGACACCTACACTCCCAGACAAAAATATGGAGATTTTTGAAAAATTAAAAGATTCATCTCAGACAAGTGCTATTAAAATAAAATAGAAATGCACTATACGTTACACAGCAATGTAAACTGAATATACACCATCTTATTAACTGCACATAAAATTTCATGGGTAATAACTAATTTCGTTGAACAAAAAACAAGAAAAACAACGGCTGCATTGAAGTCAAAAGTTTGGAGATTTAATTATACTGAGACATAAGTTTGGAGATTTTGTTAAAAAACGTTAACATTTCAAGTTTCTAGTTGTAGAAATTTAACCATAACATCATGATTATGTAAATTAATCTAAAATGGGTGGATTCATTATAATTTGTGTGCTTAACTTATTTTCTTAAATTTTCATTTGTAAAAAAATGTCTCCTATAAGCAGATCCCTCAATCTATTTGCGACTTAATTATTAAGAAATTACAAGAAAACGAAAAGCAAATCAAAATAGCAAAAAAATCTCAAATTAACTGCAAAATCTGTAAGTAAGATTATTGTAAAATATAAGAAAACTGGAAGTTGCACTGTGAAGCAAAGGTGCGGCAGAAAACTCATCACAAGTAAAGCCAAAGATAGACATCTAAGAGGTAAATTGTCAGAGAATCACGCTTTCAAACAGCAAGAGAAATTACTCCGTTCAAAATGGAATGCAATCACCAAGAAAGAAGTTTCGGCAAAGAACAACAACCAGTCGTTCGAAAGAGAAGGATTATTCCATTCGTTCTGCAGCAAAAAAGCCTCTCCTAACTAAACGATTGAAGAAACAGCAGCTTGAGTGGGCACGTGAACATTCAACATGAACTACAGAACAATAGCAAAAAGTCATATTCAGTGATGAATCTAGATTTAGCCTTTTGAATGTTGATAAATAGAAAGTTGTGTGCAAGTAAGAAGAAAAGCTGCACCATATGTGTGTGTCATGTAGAGTCAAATTTCCACCAAGCATCATAGTTCATGGAACAATAACTGCATATGGGACCGGAAGTATAGCTATTTTCAACGGAAACGTCCACCGTTCCTATTTCACGGAAATAATGGTTGATCATCTGATACCAAGTGCTGTATTATACTTTCCTATGGTGACTTTAATGTTTAATATTCAGTGTACTCAAGTTTTCATGTTTTCATTTAGTACATTTTCACAAACATTTCGTATTTTTTCACAAACATATAGTACGATTTCACAAGCATTTAATTCATGTTTATAATAAACGGTCTAAATTTACAGAACAATTGCAGACAATGATCAATTATAGACAATCATTCACTCGTGAATTTCTCGTGAATCAGAGGCCGAGGTCAGAAAATGTAACCAGTGAGAAGAGTAGCGATTTGTCGGTCATAAATTCCGGTGAGAAAACTGTGACGTCATTTTAACGCAGTTGAAAACAGCAGTTAGTGCTCTTATGCCAAACCGGTTAGTCCTAACCAGAAGAGAAAGCAAACTTGTCTCTGGTCCTGAAGAAAAGCCGGTTAATCGAGAAAAAGACAATGACAAATTCTCGCTAACTCTTCTCACCGGTGAGGGTTTTAGACCTCACCCAGAGGATTTTCCGTTAACATGAGAGAATTCGAGGTCTCGGAACGCATCGGCCTCGCCAACAGGCTATCTAGATCAGGGTTCATTCTATACTCGAAAAAGGGCAGGGCACTAAGGGCTAAAAAGGGCACAACTTTTTCAAAAAAGGGCACTTTGCCCCGCAAAAAGGGCACTTAATTTCCAAAAAAGGGTATTATGTTTTCAAAAAAGATTTTTTTTCTATTAAAAATGTATTATTCTTTTTGAAGTTTCTTACCCCTTTACAAGATTTTTAGATTTTTCTTTGTGAGCACATTTTTGGGTATCGGGGCGCGTGATCAGGATCAAAGGGCAGCGTGGTGGAAATTTTTCATCAAAAGGGCAAACGGGGTGGCGCGCCCCGTAAACCCTGCCTAAAATGAACCCTGTAGATACATGGCTTCGCACAGTAAATTATAACATAATCATGAATGGCGATTGGCCTGAAGACGTGAAGCAGCCAACGAGATCTAACATTAACTGATTAGATTTAATTGATAACGCCATGTAACACAATTTTGTTCCTGCTTTGTAATCATTTTATTCTGTGACGTTCCAGGCTAGTTGGAAGTCACGTGAGTCCGGCGAGAGGCATTTTTGTTGTTTTTATTACCATTATGAATACGACTTTGGTAGCATTAGTTTATTACGGATGTAAATAAGGTTTCTGTTTGACTTATTGATATTCGTTTTAGGATAATTTTACAATAGTATTTGGTTAACATGGTTAATATGGAAAATCTTGCGCTGATTGCTTATTTGTTGTGCTCGTTGTTTACCTGGGAGAATAAGGTTGTATGGTGGGATTGCTGTGAGAGTGAAGATTGAATGTGATTATTTACTTCCTCTGTTGGAGCAGAGATTGTTGGCAGTAATTAGGAGAAGATCGTCTCAGCCTCCAACAGAGGATTGTTACAAGAATTTCTAGGAATGAATGCGTGGAATTGCATGTCGTTATTGTTGTTGTAGAAGGTTCAATGTTTTTATGGTTTTTTGGGGGGGCTATGCGTTTCTGTGAAAGCGGACGTTTATTTTTGAGAGTAGCCATTTTTCGATTGTTTTTGGAACGTTGTAATCATGAACGAAAAGTTTTATAAGTTTAATTTAATATGCATCGCCATTAACTTTCATGATTAGCAGCGTATAGAATTATGGAGAGAATGTTAGCATGATTTTTCCGAACGAGTCCGTGTTTATGAAGCCTGAGCGCCACCCGAAGAGGAGAGCCTAATGGAACGTTGATGCCCATCGAGTGCAGTTTCCCCCGGTGTACATGGAGTGGGAAACCCTGCAACGAAGGTCAAATACGATAATGTGTGTGAAGAGTCTCGGATTTTTGGTGAGTGATATCTTATCTAATATTTTCTTCAAAGCGAAAAGTTACATTACGAGGCAATAGTGTACTTTGTATTAACTGGTTCTTCGAGCCTCCCGTCGAAACACCGGCCAAAGCCACCACGCCCTCGTTTGCTGCACTCTCGTGGCAGGAAAAGTTATCGTCCTGAACATTGGAACTCCCATGCCGATTGGCTTAATGAAATGCTGTATCTTAATTTACTTAGAGTTTAATAATAGTAATATTAGTTAAGAGCACACGTAGCACTAGGCAATGCAGAGATAGAAGCACGCATCAGGGCAGACATGCTTGGAATAGAGAGGCCGCTCTGATTTCTTTGCACCGTATGTTAATCGTAACGGAGATAGTTTCCCATTTTAGCATCGGTGTCGTCCAGAGCCTCGCCAGTGGCTGACGGATCGAAGCCTTTGTGTCCGCCAAGAGGGGTTTCAGTACCTCTCCCCTTCTCGTGCGCAAAAAAGGAGGGACATAGCATTTGAGTACATTCATAGAAAGGAATATTTATCCAGGGGCACAAGGGTTTGGTAGCGGCTCATCCACCCTGGGAGTATAAGTTACTTCTCATTCGCATAGCCATGCATGGCGCCGTGCTGTATAATCTAGCGGATCCGATGTGTGAGCGTCGCTCAATGCATGCTGGGTGAAACTAATTTTGATTAAGATAGTTCGAAGAGGCCCCGACGAAATTAAGGCTACTCATGATTTTCGTTCAGAATATTGTCCGAGATAATAAATGATAGTAATTCAATGTAATAATTTTATAGAATTCTTATGGGAATAAATTATCTGTATTATAGTTAACTGAGTGCTGTGTTGAACTACCTTGTTTCTGGTCTCGAACCTAAGCAACCCCACTTCCCAGCTCCGACTTACTGACGGTGTGGTTAATTTATGCATAAACGGGGGTGGGGGAACGCTACAATTCCATTAGAATATAATTAAGAATAATGGAAAATAATAATTAAACTGTTCAAACTTTGCTTTTGTGGTTCAGGATTCACACACTCCCTCCACAAATGGAACATTTTTAAATTAACAAGAAAATTCAAACTGAGTCCCAAGAAAACAAAACAATTAGGCAAAAATGCAAGAAAACAGAAAATTAAAAGACCGAAGCACAAAAACACAAAGAAAATTATATTTTCGACCAAAGTGTGTCCCGGCCCTGCAAGATTCACTGCTCTGAAAAAAGGCCGGGGGACACTTTTGTCAAAAATCTAATTTCCGTAATGACGAATATGCTCGTTTTTTCTTTTTATTATTATTAAACTTTCCAGAGTAATAAGCAGCTATATTTTATATGAACTGTTTCCTTACGAATTGCTAAAACCTTAATATCAGGCATATCAAATTCCTGACCGCTAAAGTAAAGTTTCAGAGAATTAACCGTTACTATAATTATTATTTAGATTAAATAAATACAGTAAAAACAGTTACCGTAAATTCTCTATTGTAATGCGACCCCTTGCATAATGCGATTCCACTTTTTCGGGCCAAAAAACCAGCAAAAATGCTATCCTCTTCTATAATGCGTTCCCCATTTTTGACTCCTCGCAAGAAATAAAATGTGCAAAAATATACAGAAAGAAAAATCTTTATTTTTAAATTTTTAAATAATCTGGATCTTGACAATTCAAAAACCTTCAAAATCTGATTCATCTGTGTCTTCGAAGAGGTCTTTCCAATCTTCTTCAGTTAACTTGACATCTGTATCCCAATCTTCCAAGTTCAATCTTCAATCTTCCCAATCTTTGGAGGGAGTTGTTTTTGTATTAGATGTTGGCGACGAGAAATTCAAATAAAAAATGAATTAATTTATTGTATAATGAACTGGACATTGTATATGCTGTATAATTAATCTATAACACGTGGTAATTTCTTTGTGAATTTCATCAGGACAGTAGTTCAATATTGATGGTCTCTATTTGAAAATAGCGATCTTTGGGAGGAGTTATTTTTGTATTAGATGTTGGCGATAAGAAATTCGAATAAAAAGCGAATTAATTTATTGTATAATGAACTGGACACTGTATATGCAATATAATTAATGTATATTACACAGTAATTTCATCAGGACAAAAGCTCCTCGGGTCGCAGTTGTCGTTGCAGGGCTGATATTAATCCTTTTGTATAATACGATCTAACAAATTTAGGTGCTTTTTTAGGCCAAATTATTTGCATTATAGTAGAGAATTTACGGTACAGTCAAATCCCGTTATAACGAATACCATTGTAACGAAGTTTTCACTATAACAAAGTTTTCCTGTGGTCCCGGCAAAAATCCTATTAATTTAATACTATTATGATCCCGCTATAACGAAATCTTTATAACAAAGTTTTCACTGTAACGAAGCAAATTTTTGGTCCCACAGCGTTTTAATTTCATTGTAACGAAATTTTATTTCGAACTTGCATTTTGTCCTACACCAGAGAGAGGCCACTTGGCTTCTTGTGTTATCGCCGCTGTTATCGCTGATCAACTGGAATAGTTTCCGCCTTCACCAAGAGAGGGCGCTGCGGGCACTATTGGTCTTCTCCAATCAGAATACTCGTCGCCCGTTGGTGCAGCATCGCAGTGATGGGGGATATAAAAGGGCCGCCTTCGCATGGCAGTCAGTTTCAATTTTGAATCTCTACATCTCTACACCCCGTGGCAATCGACGACTGCTAAGACAAATACATTCCGTAAGTACCAATTCTGCATCACCAACTGCCATTTCGGCCATATTTTTTTTAATAGCATTTGATAATTCTTAATTTTCTTTTTATAATTACACATGATATATACAGTACTTAATATAAATCTGTATCTTTTTAAAACAGTAGCGAAAACTTGTACCGATATTGGTTTCAATTTCGACATAAGACTCTCGACTGCTAACTTTGTAAGTACGGTAACCCATTTCGTATTTCATTAATTGCAATTTTGGCTACATGTATTTTAAAAACGGTAGGGAAAAATTTTACATGAACTTGAAACTTAAAATTTCTTTTTAGGTGTACAAAAAATGTCTGACGAAAGCAACAAGAAACGACGACAATTCACTTTAGGTGAAAAAGTCGAGATAATCAAAGACGTCGATGCTGGAACAAAAAAAAACAGTTGTATTTTAATAATACATGTAATGATAAATAAAAATAATAATGAGACGATCTTAATCAGTTTAATTTAATCCTGTGGTACACAACAAATCATTTCGAAATCCTAACTGAACATTAAAAGGCTAATATTGATTGGTATTTGCATAATTAAGGGTAAAACATTAAAAATATTTATATTCTCGGTTTAAAATATGCTATTATTCATTTATTCTCAAATTAATTTGAAATCTCGATGTAACGAAGTTTTCGCTATATTGAAGTTAACCGGTGATCCCTTGAACTTCGTTATAACGGGATTTGACTGTATATCCCAGGAACAAAATAAAAATTAAATTTTGCTACATGGTGTAATTGAAGTAGAAAACTGAAAAGATACGGGAAAGATATGTAAGCAAATATTGAAGCACCTTTTTTTTTTTTTTAGCTAAGTTTATGGCTGCATCCATTAACCAATCAGAAGCGCTTACATAAAATGCAGCCGTAAAAGTTTCGTGTACGCGCTTCTGATTGGCTAATGGATCCAAAGACAAACATCGTCCTCATGTAAAATCTGTAAAATTTGTTTACTTATGTAAATGCACAAAAAAAATTGATCACTGCCTATAATTGTTCTATAAATTTAGACCGTTCATTATAAATATGAATTAAATGTTTGTGAAAATGTACAAAATGA
>JAHWFO010022749.1:0-10485 GCA_023313115.1 Rhysida immarginata
AATGTCGTCCGCGAATGGTTCGAGGAGCATGCAGGAGAGGTCCAACGACTGAGCTGGCCAGCCCGGAGCCCTGACATGAATCCCATCGAGCATATCTGGGATGCTGTTGAAGTCAGGCTCCGGGCACTGGATCATCCGCCCACGAACGGGCAGCAACTATCTTCGGCTCTGCAGACTATCTGGTGTCAACTGCCTCCAGAAGTGTACCAGGGACTTGCAGACTCACTACCACGCCGTATTGCTGCACTCCACAGGGCCAGAGGTGGCCCGACCAGATATTAAGTAACTATCCCATGAGTTTTGCTAACTCAGTGTATTTCTTCAGCTAAAAAATAAAAGCCGTTGCTTTCTGATATCTCCTCGTATGTCGTATTTAAGAGAAAATGTTGCATTATAGGGAGGTATTTTTTATTTCTGCTTAACTTGTTCAGTTTTTTTGATAAACATATCAAATATAATACACCGTTCTTTTGTGAAAAGATTTCAAAACCTTTGAAACGAGGTTGTATTCATGTTTCTTAAAACAAAACCTTCATGAAACCTTGCAGAGAAAAGGCGTCACAAAACTCCGCCATTATCGTCCATGACAATGCCGGTTGTGATGAGGCTGCTCTTTTCTGTGGCCAGGTCGCAGGTTGGGGTTAAGAAGTGCTGAACCACTCACCATACTCTCTCTGATGGGTTTGATTTATTCCTAAAACATAATTAATTCCCGAGGTATGCATTCCATCCGGGAATCTGTGGTACGCCTTTCTTGAGCTAATCTGTTTTATTGTGATTAGTAAATTTCCAACTTTCGTATAATTAATTTTTAAGTGTTTACCTGCAATCGTCCATGCTAGAGTTAATAAGAAGAAAGTGAAATTGATGGTAATGGTGACATAATTTTTCCTTCTTAGAGTAGGTGAATTATAGGCATCGGCTGGGGTGGTAATACATAAACACGCTTGCACAAACATAAAACAGCCCGCGACAATCAAAAAAATTGGAATTTTCCTGTCGATTTTGCATCGCTCTAAATATGCAGCTCCTAAAAATAATTTTAATAAAAAATGAAATTTTTATTAATATCTCTTCAAGTTGTAATGAATATTTTTAATGTACACTCTGTGCCAAAAATCAATTGGCAACCCCTGACAATAGATTAATGGAATCGCTTGGCGATCATATGACGTAAATCAGCTGCAGTTATTCAAAACACTATTGGAAAGAAAATGTCTAGTTGGGCAGAGGTTTCAGAATTCAATAAGGCTGTTACTGCGGGATGACTATCCAGCCGAAAAATAGCTTAAAATATTAAAAAAATGGACTGTGGCATTTTTCCTGCGTAAGCACTAGGGTAAGTCAATAAGGCCAGTTTATGAGGACCATCCCCTCGTAATACCTCTAGCAGCTATAACAGCACGAATTCGCCGTGACATGGATTCTATTAGCCGTTGGAAGCATTGTTCCGTGATGTTTGTCCATGAGGAAGCATTTGCTCCCAGTTGGTGCTCATTGGATGGTGGTGGATCCATGCCTCAAATAACCCATTCCAGCTTATCCCAAAGATGTTAGATGGATTCAAATCCGGGAACTGTGGTAACCAGAAGAGTAAATTGAAATCGTTAGCGTGCTCCTGGAAACATTCCATCAAGATACGAGCATTGTCCTTCTCGAAATATCCTTCCGGTGAGGGGAAATACAGTAGCCATGAAGGGATGAACGTGGTCGACAACATTTTGGTCATTCCAGTGTCAAGTGGGTAAGATGCAGGTGGAACATCATACCCGTAATGAACAAATCGCGGTTTAAGGCAAAATTGCTGAGCAAGTGCACAAGGAAATGACAAATGTTTATCCAGGAAAGCCGTTTACCACTGGGTGGAACATTTCCATAGTAGTCCAAACAGCATCACTGATAACGTTCGTCCAAGTCATCCTACAGAACTTCGCAGTGAGGCCACAATGATTCACTGGCACAATCGACGTGCGACTATCGACGAGGAAGGTGGCTTTATAGTTTGAAATTGCTCACATGAAACAGCTTACAGCATTATGCAGTTTCGCTAAGTGTATGCACGATAGGCTCTTTATAACTCACTGACCAACACAAAGACACCAGAATGGGCCTGTCATTACAACATCTCATGAGGTACGCCAGAGAGGATTGCGAGTTCCATTATGGAATGGAAACATCCCTCACCAAAACGAACAAGTTTAAAGTCACCCCAGTCACCGTATTTTGGAACAGTAAAGGCATCCTACTCGTGGAATTGTCGATGCAAGTAAGTATTTAGAGCCCTAACGAAGTTATGGTCATCCATTCGCAGGAAACGTTCAAGTGCTTTGCGAAATAGAGTTTTGCGATTGGATAACAATGCTGTTGGTCCACACAGTTTCAACATCACAGTGACTCACATACGGTCACTAAGTTGTGAACGACTATACCATCCGCCTATAGTCCGGATTGAGCACCATCCGACTTTCACCTCTTCGACCCACTGAAGAATCACCTAGTGGTCACCGGTTCCACGATATGGAGGAGATCTCTCTGGAGATTACGACCACAAGTCCTTACTTCGCTGCTGGCTTTCAGGGACTCGTATGACGCTGGGACAAGTGCCTAAATGTTTCTGGAGATTACGTTGAAAAATAAACTTAATTTCACCAGGTAACTATTTCAACTATCATTTCTACGGCATTTTGCGATTATATATTGACTTACCCTCAAAGTACAGGTTGATTCAGTCAATTTTTGACCATTTCAGCACTATGATTTGTTGACCCATTAATGTTTACAAACTTAGCATTTCAGTGTGATATTTTAGGCAGTTCGGAGTTTTTATTCCCGTGGAAAAGTGTTGATGACATGCTCAATGTGGCCATCACGAACGTTTTGAACTGCTCGCAGCCGAATGGGGAAGTTGTTCATAACTCTATCCAGGATTTCTGCATCCACAGGGGTGCAGCAGTCGACGATAAAAATCACATGAGTTTACGTCAGGACTCGTAGGGGCCAAAGAAAGCCACCCTCGAATCGTTCTGGAAACCTGTTTGAAATGACACGATTTCCGAATTTCTGATTGAGAAAGTCAAGCACTTCATTACTGGTGTGAGGCCTAGCCCCATCCTGTTGAAACCATTGATGTCGAAGCGGTATACGCCTCCTTCACAGCTCCGGGATGAAGAAGGTTTCCGACATGTTAAGGTAAGCCTGTGACGTTACGGTGCCCTCTTTTGAAAATCGCGCACCAAGCTATAACCTTTCGTGGATGAAGAGGTGACTTATGGATCTCATGAGGGTACTGGAACCCCAAAAACGAAAGTTGTGTTTATTAACGTCACCTGACAGATGGAAGAAGGCCTCATATGACACCCACAGGTTGTCTACAATGTCCTGATTGGCTTCCATTTCTGCTCCAAACTCCATCGCAAATTGTTGTCGCTTCTGTCTTCCAGTGTCTGTTAACTCCTGATAAACATGGATCTTATACGGGAACAGGTGTAAATCCTTTCTCGTGGTATAGGACAGCCCTTCTTCAATGGATAGGCGGCGAACAGATGTTTGGTAGGGGAATCGACCAATCTTGTGCAAACATTTTCGACAACTTCGGCCGTTCGAACACGAGCTTCGCTCCCGCCTTTTTTCTTGCCTTTAACACATCCAGTGGCACGAAATTGCTTGACAAAATCCATGATTGCTTGCCTTCCTTGTGCTTCTCGACACTTATACTCCTTCCGTAACTTTCTTTGCACGGTTAGAGGTGATTTTGTCTCGAAATACTATTCGACAACCTTGCATTTCTGCTCTGTTGATAAAGCGGGCGCCATTTTTCAACAATACGATTTTCATGCAGCGCCGTTGCAACAATACAAACTCCAACTATTTAGAAATTCGATATGGCGCTCATATTCTTTCAATTGTTTATCCCTAATGCACGTCATTCGAGTGAAATGGTCAGAAATTGACTGAATCACCCTGTATGTAGAAGGTCATTGTAAGAATGCTGAACGTCCCGTGTGACCAGCAAAGATCGCCGAAACCTGAAACGTGAAATTGTCAAAAACCAGACTAGCCTATGGCCATAATCAGCAAAGAGCGACAGAGATATCAGTTTCCATTGAACATTGCATAGAAAGGCCCATCACCTTGGATATTCAGGTAGACCAGCCGCGCATAAGCGTCATCACGATAACTAAAGATTCAAAGGCTCATGTGATGTCTAGACCATTGTAACTAGATTCTGGAAATCAGTTCCGTGGAATCAGATTCACGCTATTCCAGGATGATGGACGTGTATGGGTTTGGCGGCTGCTTGGGGAAAATTGTTTTATTGGAAAATTAATTTTTGAGCTGTGGAGTCATGTGGTCTTATTCTAGGGTGATGGGCGCATCACGGTAAGAAGACAACAGCACGAGGCGATAGACCCGCCATGCGTGGTACCGACTGTCCAAACATATGTTGTGTGATTGCTTCTGGTAGTCTGGTCTGGGATTGCAACGTTATACAGCAAGAAATTATCTAAATTAACTGGTTGACCGGATTATTCCATTCACGGCACTGGAACATTCCAATACGACAACCCAGTATTCACGGAGCTCGAGTTTTAATTGACTGGTTCTGGTCTCATGAGCAGTGATTTGAACACACCAACTGGCCCTGAGAGAGTCCTGATCTTAATGTTATAGAATTCTTCGGGATGTACTTGAAAGGGGCATACGGAGAGGTTCCATTCTACCCGCGTCACTGCAGTATCTGGGCAAAAAATTAATGGACGACTGGACAAAAATAGACGTAGAGAAAATTCACGAACTTGTTCGCCAAACATTACTTTGGAGTGCTCCTAACACTGTGCAATTATTACGCAATGGATCCTTATTATTCCAAGATGACAATGCCAGTTTTCATATTTCTGTTGCTACCATGAAGAGGAATGAAGTAGACAATATTCGACGCTTGAATTGGCAAGCACCTTGCCCTGACCTCAATTCCATTGAGCATCTTTAGGAGCTATTTTCCAGCATGACTCTGAGCTTGGCTGTTGTTATATCCTCAAAAGGTGGCGTCATCAGACTTTAACAGTTGAAAAATCATAGGCAAATTTTGCGTGTAGGTGCTACATTACTTTTTGATACATAGTGTACATATATGATATACAGGGTGTTCAAAAATTCTGTAATCAGTCTCAATAACTAAAGAGAATTTCCAGATTTCGAAAAAAAAAATATTTCCTATTAAATCAGGTGTGGGCTTTTTTTACAATGATCTTAATTTTGACTTCACATTTACTTTCAAGGTCAAATTTAATGCATAACGAAAACCGTAAGAGATAGGAAAAAAGTCAATTGGAATGTTGTACAGCACCTTAAAATTAGTCTAAATCATTTATCCTATTTGATTTTACACAAAGGTTCCCTAATAAAAATTAATTTTGTGACAATAGAAATGTAAAGCCACCGAAAACACCAAAAGGTAATTATGAAAGCAAATGTTCAATATGTTGACCGTCAGATGCTACACTTAATTCTGCGCGACGTTTGATAAATTGATGCACAACTGTCATTGCTGTAGTGGTTATTGCTGCACACAAAATTGTAATTCTGCTGAACTTCACCTAAACTTAATGGTGGTGTTTCATAAACTGTATTTTTACACTACCCTATAAGAAGAAGTCCAGTGATGTTAAATCTGGTGAGCGGGGTAGCCATGTGACTGGTCCACCTCTTCTAATTTATCTGGAAACATCTACGAGGGTGGGCTGAAAAGTAATGCCTCCATGGCTGTAACTTTTTTATTTTTTAACCGATTTTCAAAATTCTTTTTGTATCTGATACTCACATTTCTTCTCTATGTAATGCACTATTCACTTTTTGACATAGTCCCCATCCCTTTTCACGCATTGTACCAACGTGTGACTAGTCGGGTGAACCCGTCGGAGAGGAATTCCGGGGTTGTCGTCGACACGAGGATTGAATGGCAGCTTTGGATCCTCTTCTGCAGCACGATAACGCCACACATCAGAGGGGGTTGCAGCGCCTACAGTTCAAAGATGAAAAACTGCAGTTCAAAAATGAAAGACTTTGCACCTTGCCAAAGAGGAAAGAGCACCTTAGGGGCATGAGTTGCGTTCTGACGACGAGGTGAAACCTGCCGTTCGGTCTTGGTGTCGACAACAACCCCGGAATTCCTCTCCGACGGGTTCACCCGACTAGTCACGCGTTGGTACAATGTGTGGAAAGGGATGGGGACTATGTCAAAAAGTGAATAGTACATTACATAGAGGAGAAATGTGAGAATCAGATACAAAAAGAGTTTTGAAAATCGGTTAAAAAATAAAAAAGTTACAGCCATGGAGGCATTACTTTTCAGCCCACCCTCGTAGTTTAAATATTCACGTGCTGCCATTGAAAATTGTGGAGGTGCACCATCTTGCTAAAACCAAATTTCAAAACGTTCTCTTAATGGCATCTCTTCAATAAACTCTTGCGCAACATTGTTCAGAATAAGATCTCGATAACGCTGGCCAGTGAGATTTCCATCGCAAGACACAGGACCGATAACCTGATTGTTTTAAGTGCCACACCAAACATCTGGATTTGAGGATTTTCATTGGTCCAGTAATGGAGGTTATATTTATTAACAACACTATTAAGTGCAAATTATACAGAGTGTTTGTGAATTGAGTACAGATTTTTTGGGAGATGATAGAAGAGGTCCTTAGAAATATTTTTTTGTCATATGAACATGGGATCCCCGCAGCTCCGTTTACTTACAATACTGCATTGAACAATCAAATGACACCGGGACGCAGTGTGCGTTGATAGGCCTAGATTATTTTATTTTCAACAATTAACACAAGAATCTACTGTAATAACTGTAATAACACAAGAGCAGTTAGAGATTACATAAATGAGACATATCCTGATCGTTGGATTGGTCGTGGCGGACCAGTTGCTTGGCCACCGAGATCGCCAGATCTCACACCGATAGATTTTTTTTATGGGGAAGCATAAAATCAATGGTGTACTCCGAACCTGTAGATACCGAAGAAGAATTGGCGGCTCGTGTTGTCGCGGCAGCAGGTGACATCAGCGACCGTGCAAATCAACTGTTTCCACGCGTACATCAATCCATCATAAGGCGTTGCGAATTGTGCTATGAAGCAAATGGCGGTCATTTCGAACAATTACTGTAAAAGTCATACAGTAGATTGCTTGTGTTAACTGTTAAAAATAAAATAATCTAGGCCTACCAACGCACACTGCGTCCCGGTGTCATTTGATTGTTCAATGCAGTATTGTAAGTAAACGGAGCTGCGGGGACCCCATGTTCATATGACAAAAAATACTTCTAAGGACCTCTTCTATCATCTCCCAAAAAATCTGTACTCAATTCAAAAACACCCTGTATACTCATCTGACCACAAAATCTTCTTGATGGACTGTGGATCATCATCAATTTGTCAAAGAAGCCAGTAAACAATATTATGAACGAATTTCATAGTCACGTGCATTAAGGCTTTGATGACAGTGCACATGAAATGGGTGAAATTTATGATCACGAAGCACATCCCACACTGATCCTACACTGCAACCAATATCATCAGCAATGGAACGTATGCTGGTATGTAGATTAGCAGCAACTGCAGCAAGAACCACTGTGGCCGCGTCTTCATTTGTTGTTGTTTTTTTTGTCCTTCCTGTTGTTGAAAACTGCCTATGTTCTGTAAAAGTGCAAGAATTTTTCCAAAGGCTTGTCTTGAAAAATGGCGGCGTTTTGGATATCTTTCAGCATACATTTGGGTTGCAAATACAACATCTTGTTGACTTACACCATAACAAAATACCATGTGAGCAATTTCATTTTTAGGGTACCATTTTTGAATGTTGCCATTTAAACACTAATCAGGATCGATGCTGCTTAACCTGAAATCAAATAAAATACGTATTAGTATCAGCAAAGCTGATGGTTTAAAATTGGCTTCCGAAAAATTATTTTTTATTATATTGTTGCAAAATCAAACCGGATAAATGATTTAGACAGATTTTAGGATGCTGTACAACTTTCCAATTGACATATTTACTATCTCTTATGGTTTTCATTATGCATTAAATTTAGAATTAAATGTGAAGGTCAAAATTAAAATCATTTTTAAAAAGCCCACACCCGATTTGATGGGAGGTAATTTTTTCCAAATCTGAAAATTCCTATTAGGTATTGAGATATTGAAATCGGTAACAGACTTTTTGAACACCTTGTATAATATTAAATTAAGTTATGCATAGCATGATCCTTAAATTTAAGAAATACTGATTTACATGTATTCGGGTATTGCCGCTCTCTAAGAATTTTGATATACAAAGTGTCCCAAAGTCTGGTTTCATCGGGAATATTGAAATTTTGCAGCTATGGAATATCTATAGTTAAATGTGTATAAAATTGCTATACAGAAGATTGATTACGATCTATGGTACCGATTTAAAGGAGAAAGCTTACGAAGAAACCCCGTTTCTCCCAACGATCGTGTTTTATTTTGTGAGCCTAGTTGTGAACTATTGCCCTCTAACACATCTTCCACTGTAGAAGAGATGTCTGCAGAATGGCGAGGCTGACATTGTTCCATTCCTGTTTGCAAGCTTTCCAGAGACCCTCAATGGTTGTTGGACGGCGCCGAGCAACGAGTCGTTTCAATAAAACTATCGGGGATGCGTCTGGTGACTTGACAGGGATATCATGAAATAAATTGAAGCGTCTATTTAGACGTATGGCTGGAGGCTTTGTCTTTGATGCAGCCAAACTTTGCGTTTGTCCTTTCCATATAATGCGAACATTCAATAAATACGGAGGGTTGATTCAGATAAAATTAGACGACTTTAAACGCCGCGTATGACCTTGACGGAATGTGATTTGCATGGCTCGTCCACTATTCATGGGGATTAGCTTTGTATACACTTGTTGCTGTTGTTTGGGACATTTCGTGCTGAAACATGGCTTCCAAAATCACAGCTTTTTGGGAAGGGTATATGTTTGGCCTTTCCAACGCTAACTTCAGTCTTTCGTGCATTGTGGAATTATGCAAACGAAATGGTATTGTGGTATCCAAAGCTACTGTGGGTCGAATAATCAAAAAGAACAAATTGCGACCATCTAATGAACGTGGACTAGGAACAAGCCCCAGCCAACACGCCCAGCTCAGGTGGTGCGAGAAATCCAGTCTAAAGTGCTGAAAGAAAATCCCCCCACACAGAGAAGTCTAGCCCACAGGAAAGGTATTTCACAGGCAACAGTCTCCAGAATAAATCATGACAATCTTGGGCTGGAGCGACGTCATAAAGCGCGCCGTCACAGACTGTCGGCCAGGCACGTGCAGAAACGATTCACCAACGCCAGAAAACCATCTTGCAGGTGACCGATGGAAGTGGGTTGTCTCCTTGGATGAAGCTTGGGTGTACCTCGATGACACCAACAAACCCAGGGCAATTTACTATCGTGAAAGAGGGGGCAAGGCCAGGTCCGATTTTGTCCGAGGGTGCAAGGAAAGGTTTTCAAAGGGCTTCATGGTGGTTGCCGGATATTGCTCACGTGGACTGCTCACGAGTCGTCGAGTTCCTGGAAACTGTAAAATTAGTGCAGCTTACTTCCAGAGTAATGTAATGGACCACATACATCGGCAGGATATCCGACGTCTGTACCCTGGTGAGCAATCAAAAGTTTGGATCCACATGGACAAGGCCAAGTCATCTGTGGCTTACTACAGGAAGATGGAACAGGAGACGGGCATACACTGGTGGCCAAAAGTTTGGACCCACCAGCAAAATCAAGAAAAAATAAATTTATTTTAAAAATATTTTACACCAACAACTCTAAGTGAATATGAAACAATATTCAGGGAAGAAACAAATTTATCTGCGTCGTTGCTTTTTTATTACCTTAAATCAAAATGAGACTGGCCAAAAGTTTGGACCAACATCACAAACATGCAAATAATTTGCATATTACAAGTCATCGTGTTGTGTGGTGAGCACTAAAACCATATTATATATTGTACAATGTTAACTGAAGGCCAACGAGAGCGAATTAGAAAATTTAACAAGCAATTTACAAACTTCAAAAAAAGTTGCTGAAATCTCCCGTGTGAGCTACAAATCTTTATCAGAATTGTTAAAAATATTAATTGAAAAATAGGACGGAAATAGGACGACCTTGTGCACTGACGCGAAGAGACAAATCAAGAATTAAGAGAAATGTTAGACATGACATTACATCTGGGCATGTAGTCAACACCACACAAGTCAAACTTAATCTGCAACTTGCTGCCTCAAGAAGAACAATTCGCAGCGAACTACGTGCTCAGAACTTTGCCTATGAAATTATACCCAAAACCTTGCCACTAATACAGAAACGCATGCAGAAGAGACTGGAGTTTGCTAAGACACATCTGCGTGAAAACAGACGTCCAATTGGTTGTGTTTTCTGATGAAAACCGAATCAGTTTGGATGGT
>JAHWFO010022752.1:0-10789 GCA_023313115.1 Rhysida immarginata
ATTTAAGTAAGGAGCGACATATATGCGAAAATTTGGGAGACTGAATTCATATTTCGTTTTGTATTCATTAACAATGAATTTGGATATTCATGTAATGTTTATAACAGATTTTAGTTTGAGAAGGACTTGAAGCACCCGCATAAGAGTAGTGTGCTACATTTGCTCCATCAGTTTCATCAGTCCAACGTGAATGATTTCATGCTGTGCATTCATTGTAGAACAAATTTAAAAATATTAGACACGCTGCAGATGTATGTATAAGAGGCGGGATATAGTATCTTCTGCGTCAACCATATGATGAGCCACATTTGTAGACTAGTCGCTAACATTTCGACCGTTTTGCCAGAACAGATACACAAAGCTAAGAAGAGACGTGCAGTGATGGACAAAGAAGATTTAGATAAAAAATTCAACAGGCTAAATCTATGAATCAAAAATATGATGAGAGACCGACAGAATTAGATAGCATACTTTAAGCTCATTTTATTGCATGATATATACAGATGGCCATGAAGCCACTGAACAACAAAATACTGATAATGAAAACGATGGAGCCCATGACATTTTTAGTTCAAACATCAATACATATAGACGCAGAAATGTGGGCACAGAGTAAATAGATACCGTCATTATAGCAACGATGACGCAATCAATTACAAGCCTGAAATGGTTACATTGTTCTATCCACGTCGCAATGAAGTTGCAGATGTATCAGATGTACACAAATTCATCCAATTGTACGATGCTAACCAGGTGAACATTTTAGCCAAAAGGAAAGAATACGAAAGTAACAGATATAGATGCATTGATGGAATAACTTAAAAAACTGTGCAAGAAGGACGACGACATTGCAAACAACTTGCAAAGAGAACAAAATGAAAAATGAGTATATACGAAGTGTTGTTGGCGAGGCGGTTTATGAGAACAATGATGAATTCGAATACGAGACCGGCAAGGCTGTCGCACTTGTGAGAAAGTGCAGCAATGTGATGTCCAAACATCTGCAGAGTAATGTGAACAGAGAGAGTTAATCTTAGAATTTATACCCAGAATATGCACACGGGATAGCGAATGCATACATGTGTACTTGGCCCGTACTGATAGCAATCATGGCAAAATATTTACGATAGAAATTAATCATGGAAACATTAAACCTTAAATTGATTCGGATAACGGCAGAATACAATTTGTAATGCTTATATAGTCTGTGAGTCCACTGGTAAGGCTGCAGTGAACTTGAACGGGAACACTCTGAACTGTTTAGAATCTGTGAACTCTGTATTTAGAATCACACCGCAGAGCAAAAGGGTCAGTGGATTGACTCCTAAGGTCCTACAACATTATCATCGCCAATTCCTTTCTGTGAAATGTGTAATAATTGATGAGATAAGTATGGTCAGGTCAGACGAGTGATGCCCAATATCATCGACAATGCATTTCACTTGCCACGAGTGATGTGCCAGAGTAATGAAATATTCTCAACTATACTGATCAAGATCGATAAGGATGAAAGATTGCTTCCTCAGGAGAAAGCAGTTGATTAGAGAAGATTTAAAAGTAAACAATGGTGCATGGAAAATTTGCCCGATGTAGTTAGGCTGTTTCATCGCAACAACAGCGTTGATGCTCCCAACAAGAATGCTATCATCTGTAGTAAGTTGATTTGCCAGTAATAAAATTAATGGTTATGGCCGCAGAAGTGAATAAGATCCAGCAAGAACAAAACTATACAAGGTTGGTATTGTCGAATTAGGAGGCTTGCAGTATCCTACATGCTTGGCAATTGACTCACCGTACATGTTGAGAGTGAACATCGATGTGGACGATGGATTTGTAAACGGTGCGATCGGTAAAAAGGGACCGTAAAAAAGGAAGCTAATTTTGTATGAAACAATGACGAGGTCCTTGGATAAGTGCGTGAGAAATATCAGCAGCAGACATAAAGGAGTTTCCGAGTTATAGTCATTTATTGTTCCCATTATAAGTCTATTGAGCAAATCCGAAAATGTTCGAGATCATTTTTCTAATGTTGTTTATTGACCCTGTGCTCATTTCTGTACAACATATGAAAGAGATGAGTGTAGTAGGTTATGGTTGTGAGTTCGAAAAGAAGGAAACGAGTGAACAACATCTGCAACATCAGCAAAAACAATGCATCTGTCGTTTAAGGTTATAGTTGCCAAATGAAGACATGGGCACGAATCAAATGAAAGCGATCTTTGATTTCCAAGTTCAAAGACAACATAAATGATGCTTTGAAATGGACAGAGATCACTAAACGTACAGCGAACATCAATGTAGGTGGCACGATCAAATGTAAACGTGAACAGTTCCCTTTAGTGCCAACCGCTGAGATCACGGCACTTTAATCTCAAAGTGCTACATTTGATCGTATCTTCTATGATTATGACATATCAGAATAAAACCAACTGTTAATGTTTGGATTGAATAGAGTATGCAGTATAGATGGTATATTTAACTAACTCAAAAGACAATTGTAATTGTCAAGCACCTTCGAAGAAAAAGTTCAGAGACGAATACAAGAGATTGGAATCACACATGCTGCTAACATTCACCAAACGCGTAAAACATTTCATATTAAAAATACAAACAACGATACTGTTAGCTACAACAATGATGATGATTCCAGTGAACAACAGAATATTTTAAACGTTATAGTTGCTAATCTCAATGCACAGTATTTAGTAGCGCATGCACAGTACTTATTACATCTGATTACTTGGCAATTAGTGAGACTTGGATGAATGCAGGTGAAAACCTGTACATATACACTGTCATATTACTCAATTATGACCACCCGCTTAGTAATGGGAGTAGCCACCCTTCGCCGCTATAACTGCTGCTAAGCGTCGTGGCATGGACGCAAGAAGTGCGCGGCATGTGTCCGATGGTATGGCAGCCCATTCCGCTGTCAACAGTGCTTCGAGAGTAATAGGTGGAGGGTCCAGCTGCCGTACATGGCGATCAAGGTGCTCCCACAGACGTTCGATTGGATTGATGTCCGTCGAATTAGCGGGCAAAAGGAGCACTCGAAAGTCAGTAGAGTGTTCCTCGAACCAATCCAGAAGGAGACGTGCCTTGTGGCAGGGTGCATTGTCCTGCTGGAGAACACCATCTGTAACGTGTATGAGCAGGCTAATAGTAGCTGACGCAGTGGAAATTAATATTACACGTAAACAGTGGTAGGATAAAAACAAAATGAATTTAAGAGATAATATGAAAACTCAA
Organism: Rhysida immarginata; assembly: GCA_023313115.1. Classification (NCBI taxonomy): domain Eukaryota; kingdom Metazoa; phylum Arthropoda; class Chilopoda; order Scolopendromorpha; family Scolopendridae; genus Rhysida; species Rhysida immarginata. The sequence goes on from JAHWFO010022752.1 coordinate 3,250, forward strand.
ATAAAGAATAAATATAAAAATAAATAACATGTAACCCTTAACCTCTAAGTAAAAATCAACACATGCAATTTCTCAATTGGCATAAAATAACAAAGTTTACAATCGAAAGGAAACACTTAACTTCGTGTGAATCAAAACTAATAAGTAACCTTAACTTCCAAGCAATTAAAAATAACACCGGTTACAAACTTAATATAAATATAAAGCGTTGGTAATCAAACACACAACTCGGTAAAACTCACCGAATTCCATAATAAGAAATAGTCTTAAACTCAATTAGGCATAGCCCTCTTATTATAAAACAAACAAGCTCTTATGTATCAAACAAGCTCTTATGTAACAGGCTTAACCGCTAAATAATAACTATTTCTACTTGAAATAAAATATTAGCAAAAGGGCCGTCGAAGAGTAATCCCAACCTTAACATAAAATATTCATTGCTTGAGGAATATTGAATCACACACACTTATTAGCACTATGAAAATATCATATTACATGCTATAGAGTTTTCAAGTTCAAATGTCACGTCCGGTAAAGCACAAAATACGTCCTTATGAATGCAAATAGCAAAGTGCAAAAAGTATCACAATGAGAAAAAGTCAATATCAAATAACTTAATGTCCAGTCCGAAAATGTCTGTAACAGTTAAGAACCTTTGAAAACATTTAGCTTTACAAATGGCGCCTTTCCATTATGTTCGTCACACTACAAAAAAACACAACATAGTAAATAACATTGATAAAAGCACTGGACACATATATGAATAATGACTTCATTTTAACTTAACAACGGGAATTTTGTCACCAAGGGTAGGTTTCCGCAAATCACTATGACTGGTATACGAAACCGTACCCGTAGTTTAGGTAGGCACGGAGACCACAGGGCCAAGCCCCTCGAACCCTCGTGCAGCCACTATGCTCACGACGATAAAAGTCACTAAACACTGTGCCTATCTCATGATAACCACAGCCCACTAACGTAAAAGTACTCACAAATATGGTAGGCGAAACTGCTAACGTTTTCGGTAACAGGCAGGACTGGTTACGGGCGTTCCCATTTAACTCGACGAAACCACTTTTCGTTTCATGCCTCTCCGTAGCAGAATTCTCCGCCCCGAAGGCTTGCCGGCATGGCTCCAACGCTGTCGTGGTAACTCGTGCATTAAACGGCGAGCCGCTTTCCTCGTCGTTGTGCAAGCTCTCCTGGCCTCCAATGCTCGGCTTCAGCATGTAAAGCCCATTCCGCCTAACACTTTCGCCCACGTACTTTTTCGGTCTGTCCCCGTTGCAAACAGCACGCTTACTTAATCCGCTCTCTCGTTCCCGCTTCGAACTTTCAAAATCCAATGCTCGAATACGATCTTTGATCCCATTGGCTGTCTTGCGATGATTCGTATGACGACACTGTTTGCTCCGCTCCGCCCCCGTCTTCGAACGATAGAAGTATCGAGAGCGAAACCTCGAGCCAGTGTCGCCTAAATTCGAACTCCGTGACACCATCACATTGGGAGAACATCTTGAGCATGTACGGGTGCACCTGGTCCGCTACGATTGACAGATAGCCACAGGCATACAAATTGACCTCTAGACGAATCAGTGGACCTAACTACCCACACTACCCACACCAGCTTGTTTCCGGCCCACAATAGCCTCCTGCAGTCTCTTTTCATGGCGTTCACGACGTACTCGCCATCGCCCGTCAATCTTATGGAGCAAAAACTGTGACTCGTCGGAGAAGGCGACCTTAGCCTTTAGTCACCATCCAAGCCAGCAGCTTGGTACGTCACAGAGATTCAGCAGCCCGTATTATTGCCCTTTATGCACACCATACCCGGCGCAGTCTTTCAGCAGGATAAGACCGCACACGGCAAACAAGAACATGGCATGTCTGCATGATGTCAACTGCCTGCCATAGCCCGCGAGGTCCCCAGACCTATCGCCAATTGAGCACGTGTGGGACATGGCGGGGTCGTTTACGATCACCCTGGAATCTCCACGAACTGACACAGCAGGTTCACAAGGCCTGAGCAGACGTACCCCAAGATGACAATTCGCCACCTGTATGATCATCTACACCTGCGGCTGGAATGCCGCTTTCCATTGGGAAACCCTGTACAAACGAGTGCACGTCTTGGCTCCATAACGTAATTAAAGGTGTGTTCAGATGTATTTTTTGCCGTATATCTACTTTTTGCTCATTCGGATAACTGCTTGTGGGTGGGTCAATTTCATTGCAAAGCAGTGTACAAGCCATGTTTTAGCACTAAAAATTCCAATGAAACATAATGGCTCCACTAAATCAGCTGCCTTGGAACCAATTTCGACTATCATTAATTTTACATTATATTCATTCATGACACATCATTCCAAGTTGTTTGATATGGCATATTTTAGCATTGATGGTATCCAATGGACCATAATGGTACCACTAAACCGCATATCCTTGAACCAGTTTTGACTGATATTGACCATTAAAGAAGACCATCACTCGTCTTAACTTAATTTACAAGTCTTTTCTCCTCTTTAAGTATGGAATGCCAAAAAGAGAACAGCATTTGGCAGTGCACAGGCCATTTATACATGGAATTGTAAAGTGAATAACGTGGTCTCCTATATTATTTGTGACCTTATACCCATCGTTTACTCCAGCTATGGTTTTCTTTTGCTACCATCGCAGAAGATGCAATCAGCGTCCATATTTTCAGATATTCTATTTAGGTTAAGGACATCTTCCGAATGGGAATCATTATCTATACAGGGTGTCCCGTATGTCGTGGTCGTAAACTTAATGGTATGCATATTCAATAGCAAGGAACAAAAAACTCCCTATGAACATAGGTCGAACAACGCACCGTTTCCAAGAAATGATAATGATGATGATGATGATGATGATGATAATGACGGTTGCCATCCCCAGGCGAGTGAATTGAGAGAATTTCAGTACAATTCATGGCGTTTAAATGTGAATCCACGACACACTAGGCTAGGAAATACGAAGTCCGACCTCTTCTAAAAGCGAAAGCTTCCAAGAGCAGAACTGTCGAACAAGTCGAGCTGAGGCACAACTAGCGCTATCGGTTTGACTGAGGCGAACTGAAGATCAGTAGGCAATGTCAAACTAAAGCAGGCCTGAGAAAAGACTTAGGTAATTGTGACGTACAAAGTGCACGTCACGTTGTAAGTTACAATTTAATATAATTTGTATATTAATTTTGAAATTTTTTTCTGATATATTTGTACAGGGTATCCCGTACGTCGTGGTCGTAAATTTAATGGTGTGCACATTCAATAGCAAGGAACAAAAATTCCCTATGAACATAGGTCGTACAACGCACCGTTTCCGAGAAATGATGATGGTGATGATGATACGTAGAGAAACTAAACCTCTTCCCCCTGCCATGTTCATGTAAATGAAAGGAAGTAGACCTGGCTGATTCGTTGTCTGGACTGTGTTTGAGTGAGACTACATGGCTGCAGCAGGTTACAGCAATGCGCAATGAGTGGATACTGTGGACGCCCTGCGCCATCGCGTGGAGAACGCCTTTGAGAACATGCGAGAGAATGCTAGTCTTTGCGAACGTTTGCGTGCCTCTTTGAGGAGAAGAGCTGAAGCATGGTGCCGTGTTTGTGGTGGACATTTTGAGCATTTGCTATGAGTTCAAGTTACATGAGACACTACCGAAGGAACACCTGTACGGATTGTTGTTCCATTTGTCAATAAAGTCATTCTTTCTCGGAAACGGTGCGTTGTTCGACCTATGTTCATAGACAGTATTTTGTTCCTTGCTATTGAATATACATACCATTAAATTTACGATCACGACTTACGGGACACCCTGTACTGCTTTTTACTTTTTCCTCCTTTTCCATTGTAGCTGCTTTCTGGGCTCTGGTCCGACTGTTTCTACGGATCATGGATAGCACGGCCTTTACTACGAAGATCACTTCTCGGTTATGGCTACGATCGCATCCACCACCAAATAAAATGAAACCAAAATGTTGATTACAAGCCATATAGCTAATGGCTCACGGGGCTATAATACGAAAACAACAGGGGAATTAAACAAAAAGCAATGTGTTTGACAAACAACAATAAAAGGGACTAAGGAAAAAAAGCTAATATGAGTTTGCCTTCAATATATCAAAGACGGAACCCCATCAGTTATACCCGCAGTCTCTTTTTCACATTCTAGAATAATTTAAAAAAATATTTGACACAAAAACATTCGTAAAAAAAAACTTTCGCTCATTATCGTGCGTTGATAGTATTGCTTTACCGACAGACCAGTTTCGAAACTACCAGGCACATGTCATCGGAAGCCAATCTCTTGTGCTACGGGATAACAAGTCCATGTGTCACTTACATCTCTAAGGGGATCTACCATAAGTGGATTGTCTTATAACAGGTTAAAGGAACAGGTTTTTCATCATACTGATCCAATGAAGAAAAGCTTAAAGGGGCGGCATGGCCGTCGCGGTCCTCAGCCTTCTCCTCCGAGTCGAAAATAACTAAAAGTTTATTTAAAAAATTTGTTTGGAAATGTATTTCTTATCGTCCCTGTAGCGCAGTGGATAGCGCGCTGGACTTCTAATCCAGAGGTCCCGGGTTCGAATCCCGGCAGGGATGTGTTTTTATTCTTAGTGGAATTGTGCATCAATTTTGTTGCTTTATTGGATACGAGGTCAAAAATCCACTTTTCTTACATACAGATACTCATCAATTTCGGCACGGGTCATTTAATTTCCCATCTAATCTTGTAGATTAAAACGAAACACACCTTTTAAGAGCAAAATCGCACTTCTACGCATGCACATTGATCATTGTTATCGTCGTTAATTGTTTTTAATTTGATCGTCAAAGCTAGCAAAGTTCTTGATTGTGACGTCTTTGTGGAGAGGATTGTTTATGATTGTATATGATTGTTTATGAAACCACACAGTTGTTTGCTGTCAAATTTTGGCCAGTTCCATCTATACTCTGTCCAACTAAAGTTTGAAGGGGCGTTTCCAGTTAAATTTCAGCTTTCAATTGTTTAGGCATTGTTGCAAGATAAAATTGGAAATTTTAATTGATACGCCCATTCTAACTTTCTTTGGATTGAGTATAGAGTAATGTAAATTCCCGTTTCATTTAAGTATTTGTATTTTCAAAAAGAATATTGTTCATGAGTATTTGTATTTTCAGCAGCATTGTTGTTATAATTATATGAGAGAAGGGGTGGTTTGCAATCATTGAATTATTAAGCAAATCACCTTTAAATAATGAGTTAAATGAATGAATAAACAAAATAAATTAAATCCAATAAAAACAACATTACAGGCTTTCTTTTTAGGAGGTGTTGATAAAAGTCACCATATAAAAGGTGATTTACTCTTTTAATTGTTGTAATTAATTCATTACTTGTCACAGAAAAAGTTTTGTTGTTTTATATTATTATAAAGATTCTACCCACTTCCTCGATGGTGATTTATTCGTTTGCATGGCCAATTTACCAGAAAAGGACACATTATCACCTGTTTCTCTCATAATTCTAAAGCACTTTACTAATTCTACAATTTCAATTTATTGCTTGTATAAGAATCATTATTTTACACACGTTTTATTGTATAGTGTATACAGTTATAATTTTATAATGTCCATTTTACAATACAATTGGTTTATTACTGTTTAGATATAGAATCGATTTTCATCCTTTCGGACATCAAAGAAAAATCATTGAAATTACCAACAAATTCAAATCAGTGATGTTCAAAGGACAAAAATTACAATTAAGAACGAATAATCCTATAGCACCAATAATGAAGCCTAGAATCAAAGTTCACAAAATTAATTTCCCGATAAGACCAGTAATCAACAATATTAATTCACCATCATACAATTTAGCAAAATATATCCAAAAACAATTAAAAGGAAATCTGAAATTAAATTATTATTACGCAATAAAAAATTCTAACGAGGTATTTGAAAAGCTAGAAAAATTAAAAATAAGCGAAAATAAAAAATTAGTATCTTTTGACATAAAAGATATGTATACAAATATAAACGTAGACAAAGCAATTAAAATAATAGAAAATAACTTAAAAGAAAGAGAAATTGAAAAAGTACTAATAGAAGATATTATAATAAGCTTAAAACCAATAAAAACTCAAAATTACTTCGAATATAATAAAAACTTTTACGAACAAAAACATGGGCTAGGAATGGGAAATCCAATTAGTGCAATAGTTTCAGAAGTATATCTACAAGATCTAGAAGAAAATAAATTAAAAGAAATATTAAAAAAATATAATATACAAATGTATACTATATATGTAGACGACAGCCTATGTATATTAGACTAGAAGAGGTACCCGGCGTTGCCCGGGATAATTACACTTGCACAAACTTTTCCTTTCATTGTTAGTCATGAGATATATATTGTTGGTTCATGCAGTGTGTTTGTGAATTGCGTGTTGATACCATTGTTGATACCTATTGTTGTACAAACTTTGCCTTGCATTGTTGGTCATGAGATATTTCTCATTAATATGCCTTGCCATAACCATGAATATCGATTTTTTATCGATATTTATTATTTTTCCGAAATCTGAGGTAGACAGTGACCTTCCTCATGCTTTGAAGGTCATGTATGCAAAATTTTATCAAGATCGGAATAAAACTGTAGATTTGTATAAAAAACATACAGACAAACAGACCCACCCACCTACCCACAAACATCCTTCTTTATATATATAGATAGAAGATAAGTCAATTAACATAGAAGAAATACTAAAAGACTTAAATAATCTAGATGACAATATCAAATTCACATATGAAGAAGAAAAAGATAACAAATTAAATTATTTAGATATAATGATAGAGAAAAAAGAAGAAAACACTAAAATAAAATTAGAATATAACATTTACAGAAAACCCACAACAACAATAAACAGTATACACAAAAATTCAAACCAACCATAGAGCCACAAAAACTCAGCATTTAGGAATCTAATTAATAGAGCTTTAACATACCCCATAAAAGAAGAATATAGAGAAAAAGAATTAGGAATAATAAAAGAAATGGGGATTGGGAATGGATACAAGGAAGATCAAATAAATAAAACAATCATCAATATAGCTACAGAAATCAGAGAAAAACAACAAAATAATGCAAATACAAAAGAAAAAGAAAAGAAAAGAATTTGTTTAACATTCCATGAAAATATAAGTTACAAAATTAAAAAAATATTTCAAAAGAAAGAAATAAAAGTAGCCTTTAGATCCAAAAATAGATTAATAACATTACTAGAAAACAAAAGAGAAATTATAGAAAAAGAAAAAAGCGGAGTATATGAAATTAAATGCAAAGAATGTAAAAAAATTTATATTGGAAAAACTTATCGAAATTTAGAAACTAGATTCAAAGAACATATATATTATATAAAAAATGCACTAAAAACTCCAAATATGCAGAACACATTTTATTAAGCAAACATAAAACCGGGAATTACGAAGAAACATGCAAACTAGTCTACAAAATTAATAATAAGAGAGAAATAAT
>JAHWFO010022753.1:0-11662 GCA_023313115.1 Rhysida immarginata
GTCCACCTGCGTGTTTGCCGTGCGCAGCGACCCTACTTCTGGGGAAAAGGGAATCCTGGTGGTTGAGTGAAGGCTTTCCGGAACAACACACCACTTTGGCCCCTGCTTCTCGGAAAGATGGGTGGTCTGGATGAGCCCGTCCAGATCAATCGGCTGGTCGTTGCTCTCTGGAGCTTCGGCCATAGGGTTAGGCGCTGCCTATATCCTCCTCGTATCCCTGGTGCCAATGTGCATCCCCTTGTTGGGCTCGGTGGTGGGTGGGGAGCGAGGGAGATGAAAATTTATCTTACTTACTATGGGTAAATCAAATAAGCAAACAAATAACAGACAAAATAACGATCGTGTAGAGAGATCTAGCCGTAGACCGCCAAAGTATCCGAAGTTTTTGGAGATGAAATTGGCAAGTGGGGAGTCGTTTAAGACCATCTCCCCATTTCTAATTTCAAAAGAACTTAAACGCCTCGTTGGGGATACAAAACATGTTAAAAGACTTTCCAACGGCCATCTTCTTATTGAAGTCTTTAAGGATAAGCAAGCCACCACCCTGCTATCCTTGAAAAAGTTTGCAGGGAAAGCCGTTTCGGCTTCTCCCCATGCAACATTGAACTATAAGAAAGGTGTCTTCACGTGCCAGGACCTGGAAGGAATGGGGGACGAGGAAATCATTGCCGAATTGGATGATCAATCTGTTGTTGACATTCGCCGGATCACTCCAAGGAGGAATGGTGTTCCTCATCCTACTCATTCCTTCATTGTTACCTTTGAGGGAACAGTTTTGCCTGATACTATCTATATCGGCTATATCCACTGTCACGTGAGACCCTTTATCCCCAACCCGTTGCGATGCTTCCAATGTCAGAAGTACGGCCACACGAGAACAAACTGTCGTTTTAGTGCTGTTTGTTGCAAGTGCGGCCTGCCCGGACATGAGATGGAAGACTGTTCAAACGAGTTCCAATGTTGTAATTGTAAGGGAGCCCATTCTGCCCTTTCAAGAGACTGTCCTATTTGGCGGAAGGAAAAGAAAATCCAAGAGGTTCGTGTCCTTGGGGGTTTGTCTTTTCCCGAAGCACGTAGGCAGGTTGAACGGAATGAAGTCCGAAATTATGCATCTGTAGTTAAGAGTCGTCCGTCTGTTACGACAGTTGGTACCATGACAGATTTACGTATTGCAGATTTTTCCTGTGGAACTTCCACCCCCACAGAACCATCTGCTAGCGTTAGTCGGACTTCGAATTCCATTATACAACTAGGAACTCCTCCAAAAACTTCGGAGAGAGAAGATGGGAAGAAACGCTCGTCAGAGGCGTCACCTTCCTCTGACCCCTCCAAAAAACGTGTAGTAGAGACTACACCAAACTCTCCAGTTTTGGGGGGAGGGCCAGACTTCCCTTTAAACGTACAGATATCTCCTATAGAGGAGATGGAGTTATCTCGGGAGTTTAATCCTACTTCTTAAAACCTTCATCATGGCACTATTGCAATGGAACCTTAATGGATTCTTTTGTCGCTTAGAAGACCTAAAGCTCTTAGTCAATAAGTTCTCCTTCTCCTTATTGGCTTTGCAAGAAACGTTCCTCTTGCCATCTCAGTCTCCTACACTAAAAGGATTTAATTTTATTAGGAAGGATTATACTTCGGGAAATAAAGCCTGCGGTGGCGTTGCCATCTTAGTTCAAAGATCTTTGCCTTTTACTACCATTAATTTAAAATCTAACCTTCAGGCGGTAGCAGTTAGAGTCTTATTCAAAGATCTCTCACCTCTAACTGTTTGTTCACTGTATCTACCTCCAGATCAATATACGGACGAAACATCTTTGTCATCTCTGCTCCGTGAACTTCCAAGCCCCTTTCTTATTCTGGGGGATTTTAACGGCCATAATCCCATTTGGGGGTCTATAAAGCTCTCTGAGAGAGGATATATGATAGAGAAAGCTTTGAATGCTTTTAACGTCAATTTGTTAAACAATGGCTCTCCAACATTCCTCCACTCAGCCAATGGCTCTCTGTCATGCATTGATCTCTCTATATCCTCTTCATCTTTTACACCTAACTTAGCCTGGAGCGTATTCTCAGATTTACATGGTAGTGATCATTTCCCGATTAGTATATCTCTGAGTTCTTCTTCTTTTTCCAACCCTTTACCACGTTGGAAATTGGATAAAGCAGACTGGCAGGTCTTCCAATGCCATCTACAGTTTGAGAATAAAACACCCTTTCCATCTGTAGATGAGGCTATAGAGGATTTCACTTCCCGCATCCTCCATGCGGCGGAACAATCCATTCCTAAGTGTAGATCCTCTTCCACGAAAATTCCAGTGCCATGGTGGAATAAAGAATGTGCCCTAGCGGTTCGAGAACGTAAGCGAGCTCTCCGCATTTTTAACGCACAACCCACTCTTGAGAATCTTATTACTTATAAGAAAAAAAGGGCCAGTTGTAAACTAATCATTTCCAATAATAAGAAAGTCTGTTGGAGAGATTATATCTCCTCCATTAATAAAAACACTCCTCTTCAAACAGTATGGAACATGATTAGGAAAATAAATAGGAAAAGACTCCCGGATAAACTCCCTTCTCTCATCGAAAATGGTCATACATACTTTGACCCAAAGGAGGTAGCTAATATCCTCGGAAGGACATTTGCCGAGGTTTCACAGATAAAACATTACTCAGCCTCCTTTCAAAGACAAAAACGTATCGAAGAATCGCATGCTATAAATTTCAAATCCCGAAACCTCGAAAAATATAATCTCCCGTTTACATTACGGGAACTGCATTATGCCCTTCGTTGCTCCAGTGATTCTGCGCCAGGCCCAGATGGAATCTTATATGCTTTCTTGAAGCATCTACCGAGGGAAGCTTATGCTCACCTTCTCTCGTTATTTAATTACATCTGGTCTTTAGGAGAGATTCCAACAATATGGAGAGAGGCAATTGTTATTGCTATTCCAAAACCGAATAAGGACCACTATTGCCCTTCAAACTATCGACCAATAGCGCTAACTAGCTGCATGTGCAAAGTCCTGGAAAGGATGGTCTCTGTCCGACTTATGTGGTATCTGGAAAAAAACCACTTGTTGTCCAGATTTCAGTGCGGTTTCCGTAAATCCCGCTCAACTGTTGATCACCTTCTTCGGTTGGAGCATGAGATTCATTTTGCACAGAGATATAAACAACATGTTGTAGGGGTGTTCTTCGATCTGGAAAAAGCCTATGATACAACTTGGAGGCATGGAATAGCAATACTTTTGCGGAAGTATGGCCTTATAGGACACCTTCCCTCTTTCCTGTGTAATTTCATGGCGAACAGAACATTCCGAGTTCGCGTTGGGTCAACGATCTCAGACCCTTTTACGCAGGATAATGGTGTCCCACAGGGAAGTGTGCTGAGTCCATTTCTTTTCCTCATTGCCATGAATGAGGCTTGTTCACAACTTCCATCTACTGTGAACTACTCCTTGTACGTCGATGATATCGCCATTTATTGTCGAGGGTCCTCAATGTTTTCCGTTGAGCGTCAACTGCAAATGGCCATCAACAAGCTTGTTACCTGGAGCAACGGAGTAGGCTTCAAATTTTCACCCCAAAAAACAAGGGCCGTCCACTTTTGCTTTTTAAGAGGCCTCCATCCAGACCCGGATCTAACTCTTTATGGATCCCTGATCTCAGTGGTGGACTCCCACAAATTCTTGGGTCTGACTTTTGATAGGAAACTATCATGGCTCCCACATCTTCGTAATTTAAAAGGGAAATGCTTACAAGCCATGAATGTTTTGCGCTCTATTTCCGCTACCAAATGGGGCGCTGATAGGAAGATGCTCTTATTTTTATACGGCTCCCTAGTTAGATCTAAACTAGACTATGGAAGCATTGTATATACCACTGCTTCAAAGAGCACCTTGAAGCTGTTAGATCCCATTCATAATCTAGGCATAAGAATTGCCACAGGAGGTTTCCGTACAAGTCCGGTAGAGAGCCTTTATGTGGAGGCTTCTGAGCCCCCATTATGGTTTAGAAGAGCCAAACTCCTCCTTAAATATGCTCTTCGTATATATGGTGAAAGTCTGCACCCAGCTTTTGCCTGTTTATATGATAAACTTAGTATTCCTCTCCCTCCTAGCTTTAGAAGTATAAACAATATACTCAAAAATCTTTTGGAGAGCCTGAACCTTTCATTTCCGGTCATGCATAGCCGAGAGGTCAGAGATGTTCCCCAGTGGATTCTCCCCCAACCAGATATAAATTACCACTTGTTTGCTGGGAAAAAATCTAATTTTATGGAAGCTGAAATTAAGGCACTTTTTAGGAATTTTTTAGAATCCCTCCCTAATGGTTTCCACATATACACAGATGGATCCAAATCAGAGGACGGAGTTGGCTGTGCGTTCCTTATTGATAATTTGGTATTTTCCTACCATGTGCCAAACGAATTTTCCATTTTCTCTGCGGAATTGTTAGCCATAGCCAGAGCGTTAGAGTTCTCTTTTAATTATCCAAATTCCAACTTTTGGATTTTCTCAGATTCCCTGAGCGCCTTGCAATCCTTGGAGTCATTCAATACAGACAACCCTTTTGTTATAAGAATCCAGGAATATCTTTATTACCTGGATATCCAAGGTACCAAAATTTATTTTGTTTGGATCCCTAGCCATATGGGTATCCAGCAAAATGAACGGGTCGACAAGGCGGCAAAAGACGCTATTACAGACTTACCTATCTCGGACCTACTCTCAATCCCCGAACATTTGTTCCCGGTCATCTACAAGAAACTCTTATCTTCTTGGCAGGAATCTTGGCCTCTTAACCCAGCGAATAAATTGTATGAAATAAAGCGTGCCATCACACCGTGGTCCATACCTTGTCTAACAAACAGGCGAGAAGATGTTGTTCTTACTCGGCTTAGGATTGGTCACAGTCGTCTTACTCACGGCTATTTATTAAGAAAGGACCCAGCTCCATTGTGCTCCTGTGGAGCAAGGCTGACTATTAAACATATTCTTATACAGTGCCCTTTACACACTAATTTACGACGCTCATTAGGGCTGATTATTCACTAGATTTTGTATTGGGGAACAACCCTATGATTTTTAAAAAAGTTTTTCTATTTTTAAAAATTATTCATGTTTTTAAATTCATTTAGTCATCCTTTTATTGTTTTTGCATTGTATATATCCGACCATTAAGCGAATGTTTTACTTTACTTTATTTTATTTAGTGCCCTTTACACACTAATGATTTACACTGCCCTATATTGATATGTCATATTATGGGAGAACCATGGGAAAAAGTCTGTTTTTAAATTTATTAGTGATTCTAAAATCCTCATAGACTTATTTTTTATTGTTTTTTAATCTTTATCATTCACGTTTTTATGAATGTTTTTCATCTAATTTCTTTTTTTTTATGGGGTTCATAAACTGGTTTTTAAACTTTCTGTCGGGCGCAAAATGGCCATAGCAGCCGACGCCCTAAAATTCCAACCAACCAACCACATGGATAGGTGACAGATGGATAGGCAGAGGTGGACCAATTCTTTGGCATCCATGCTTTCCGGAACTAAACCCATTAGACTTATATTTGTGGGGGCATTTGAAAGCTCTTTTGTATCCCCCCCCCCCCACTATTTGTAGTACCATGGTCCATTGCAAAATTTCAATGCTAAGATGGCATATATTATATCAAACATCTTGGAATGAAGTCGAAATTGGTTCAGTAGTATATGGTTTAATGGAAACTTTCAGTGCTAAAATGTGGAATGTAATATATCAAACCACTTGGAATGACGTGACATGAAAGAATATGACGTAAAACGAATGCTACTTAAAATTAGTTCAATGGTACGCGTTGTAAGGATACCTATATGATACCATTGGAAACTTTCACTGCTAAGATATGGCATGAAACATATCAAACACCTTAGAATGAATATAATAAAATTAATGATAGTCTAAATTGGTTCAATGATGTTCAGAAATGCAATGTAATACAAGGTGTGTTTAAAAATTTCGGTGAATGGTAGATATCTCAAAAGCAATGTGAGGTAAAAATGCGGCCACTCGCATGCGCAGGAAAAGACGGTACTTAGCTAAGAGTGCAAGAAACCGACGCAGATTAGTCTCCTACGGGCAGTCGAACGGCGAGTGTGCGAAAACTTACATCAGATGGAAGGGCAAGCCGTCAATGCCGAATTCTACGAAGCTGTTTTGAAGTGCCTCCTGCTGCGCATCCAACATGTTCGCCCACAGATGTACAGGAGTGGAAAGTGGGGTCTGTTGCATGTCAACGCCCGCCCGCATACTGCGATCCCTTACGCAACTTCTTGGTCCAATACCATGTAATTGTTTTGCATATCCACCGTACCCGCCTGATCTGGTGACTGCAGACTTCTTTCTTGTTCCCTCGCCTCAAGGGGCTCCTGAAATGAACACGTTTTGCAGACTTATCAGAATTAAAACGAGGTGTGGCTTCTGTGCTTCGATCGATCCCAAAAGTGGCCTTCGCTGACTCATTCCAGCAGCTTTATCAACGATGTCAAAAGTGTATTGTCCAATGGATGTTACTTTGAGGGCGAATGAAAGTATTTTTTTGTTTCTTTTTGTTTTATGCTTTCATTCACCGAACTTTTTAGACGCACCTTTTATATCAAACAACCTGGAATGACGTGACGTGAATGAATATAACGAGAAATTAATGGCAGCCGAAATGAATTCAGTAGTACGTATTTTAATAATACCATTATGATACCATTGGAACTTTCAATATTAAGATATGGCATGTAAATCTTATGCCCTACAATTGTTATCAATATTTGGTAGCTAATCGCTCCCTTGAACAGTACATTCTTACGTTGAAACGCTTTAGCAATAGATTATGAAGAAAAAATTAGTTAAGGCATCGTTATCCAACGATAAAAGGGTTTTAGCATCAAAATGTTCCGAGCAGTAGGGGCTCGTGACTATAATAAGTGGAGAAGCACAAATACAATATTTCAAGTTTTTAGGCCTTTTCGTACAAAAGTTACAGCTTGATTTGTATTTGGAGCCTCGCGGCCCCTGCAGAGGCCTCAGAGGACTATATCAAATTTAGTGTGTAATAGCTAAAAGTTTAAGCTACACATTATAAATATAAAACATTTCAGGTTTCTGGACTTCTGGTTTAAAATTTATAGCTTGATTTAAGATTGAGGCCGCAAGGTCCCTGCCAAGAGACTTACAGAATTTTTAATATAGATTAGCTAAATTTTTAAATACCACACTATGATTAACAAAATTTCAGGACCGTAGGTCTTTCCGTTCAAATTTTATAGCTTCAATTGTATTTGAGGCCGCCAGGGGCCCCGAGGGCTATACCAGTCTCCTTGTATATTGTCTTCAATTTTCAAGTAACGCACTGTAAAAATATAAAACTTCAAGTTTTAGTGTATAAGAGCTAAAATTTTAAGTTACACACCATAAATATGCAAGAATTCAGATTTCTAGACTACCGGTTCAAAAGTTAAAGCTTGATTTCTGACTGGGGGCTCAGGGCCCCTGTCGAGGCCCAAGATCCTTATACCAGCTTTTAGTGTATATTAGCTAAATTTTTAACTAATTTTCTATAAGTAAACAAAATTTCAGATTTCTAGACCTTTTCTTTTAAAAGTTGTAGCTTTGCTTATATTTGGGGCCTGTGGAGTTCTGCTGGGGCCTATATTACTTTTTTTGTACACGCACTGGCCAATGAATTAGAAACCCTTGATGAGTTACTGTACTGATATGTATAGCGGGATCACAGGTCAGAAACGATTGTGATATGCAAATGAATGCAATCATGTGACGTACATGCTCTTTCCAAGCTGCAGGTACAGGGTAGGAGCAAGCTGCAGCTGCTCAAGTTGAGCAAAATGGGGAAAACAACAGGCCTGTCTGAGTTCCAAAAAGAATTATTGTGGGAGCCCGTCTAGCTGGAGCTATGATTTCCAGGACAGTACAACTGACCGGTATCTTAAAAGGTCAGGTCTCCAAGGTGTTCAATGCGTGGAAACGGAATCCACAAGGGTTGTCGAAACGGCAGAATTGTGGATCAAAAACAATCAACACAGACAGGGACCAACGTCGTCTGAGACGGATTGTGCGGCAAAACCGAAGGTCTACTGTGGAGCAACTGACGGCAGACTTCAATGAAGGATCATCGCCACCCATCTCCTCCAGAACAATGCGCCGAGAGTTGATGCGAATAGGGATGGGAAGTTGCATGCCAGTGAGGAAGCCCCTGGTGTCAGCAACAAACCGGAAAGTTCGCCTGCAGTGGTGTAAAGAACGGTGTGACTGGACAGTAGACAACTGGAAAAAGGTGATGTGGTCGGACGAGTTACGTTACCCATTGTTTTGCAGTGATGGCCGGCAGAGAATTTGGCGGCAGCCCCATGAAGCGATGGACCCCTCATGTGTTGTGAACACAGTTCAAGCTGCAGGAGGAGGTGTCATTGTATGGGCTATGATTTATTGGTATGGCAAGGGCCCCCTGATATTCCTTTGCATTCGGGTGAAAGCCAAAGACTATCTGAACATTGTTGCAGATCAAGTCCATCCTGCAATGGTCATTTGTACCCAAATGGTGACGGGTTCTTCATGGACGACAATGCTACTGTCCATCGAGCAAGAATTGTTCAGGAGTGGTTTTCTGAACATGATACCGAGTTGCAGCATCTGCCGTGGCCAGCGCAAAGTCCGGATTTGAATCCGATCGAGAATGTTTGGGACATGTTGGAAAGAGACATTCGTCGAAGGCATCCGCTTCTGTCTACTCTGCAGGACCTGAAGGTCTCTCTGACGAATGCATGGTCTGCGATTACCTTACCTGCATTGCAACACCTTGTAGAGTCCATGCCAAATCGCGTATGTATTGTAATTGCAGCCACAGGAGGGTCAATACCATATTGAACGAAGGTTTCTAATTCATTGACCGGTGTGTGTATATTTGCAATAATTTTTAGTACCAAACTTTCAGGTTTCTAGACCTTTCCGTTCAAAGTTATAACTTGATTTGTCTTCTGGCGGGTTCCAGAGGCCTACATCACATTTCTTGAATATTTGCTACAATTTTTTAGTACACACTATAAATATACAAAACAGGTTCCTAGGTCGTTCCGTTCAAATGTTATAGCTTCGAGACCTGGCGGGGCCCTAGAGATTTATATCACTTTTCTTGTATATTATTATTATTATTATTATTATTAGTAGTAGTAGTAGTAGTAGTATTATTATTAAGTAGTGGAAGAATGGAGCTACTTATTGTTTTCACAATGTCCGTCTGTCTGTCCGTCCGTCCCCTTCATAATTTCCGCATTTTTGGAGGTAGAATGTTGAAATTCGGCCCACTGGGGTCGGAGTTTCGGGGGCGGAAATTAGAGGGGACCAAAAAATCTACCCGATAAAAGAGTGAAATTCGGTATGCAGATTCCTCTAAGCAAGATCAACATTACTGTAAAGTTTGGGCCAAATTGTCCCAATAGGGTCGGAGTTGTGGGGGTGGCAGTCGCCTGGACTTTAGAACTATGACAACATATGGCATGTCATATATCATTAGATCGGAAATGATGAGAAACGAAAGAATATAGAGCTCTTTTTCATTTTCTAAATACTACGTTCGAAAAAATCAATTTTTCGATTAAAAAATGGGAAGGGAGGGGGTAAAAATTGCGGATAAAAATAGACGACTTCAGCGCTTCCGCTACTTTCCTATACCTTTCTCGGGAGGATTAATTTCTTGTTAATACATTAAGCATCCCAAGTGGAATATCTCTCTAATGGAATCAGTTAATGCGTATATCATGGACAGTCTTGTAAAGTAGCTTAAAAACATGTTCCCTATGATTTACACATCTGTCAAGGGTACAATTAATAATCTGATTGCGGGTATTATATGCAATGGAATTCCATGTCGATATGATGTTATACGGAAAATATGCCTCACGAAAATTAGAAATCTTCATAGTTGGATATATTTTCAGGTTTTGAGTTTCCCGTGTTCTTGGAGTATCCACCATCCAATCTCTTACACAATTCACCGGATGTAGTTGATTGGTCAATGCTTGGTACAATTCTTTAAGTCTTGCATAGACGCGTATGTCATTATAAGTTGGAATCTCATTGTTTTTACATGCGTCGGTAATAGAGTCAGTTCTTGACAGATTTAATGCTATTCTTATTACGTCATTATATGCCACTTGTATTCTTCTAATTTGAATTTTGGGAGCAGCAGACCAAATCACAATTCCATATTCTACTTTTGGCACAAGGACACTCTTTAAAACTTGTACTATCTCACGTTTATTAAGAATTTTTTTTAATCTTCCAAATAAAAATTTTAATTTCGCCAGATCAATCAATAATAATTGAGTGTTTTCAGTAAATGTTAATCTATTGTCAAACATTATACCTAACACTTTACACGTGTAGGTAGTGTCATGCTTAACTTTGTCAATTAATAATATGTTAGTTTTATTCTGGTTAAATTTAAGTCCATGAGCTGTATACCAACTATTTAACATATTTATATCGTCTTGAATCTTCCCTTGTACACTAGGCCCATCGTCCGGAGGAAAAGTCTGAATTAATGGCATCAACAAAAGAATATATTATAGAATTTAATGGCAGTTTGTATATTTGTGCAGTAGCTGCTGCGAAGAAAACAGTAGCTATTGGGGAGCCCTGCAGTAGTCCTCTGTTGGAAGGATATTCCGTGTCATTTCGATTTGAGTCAATATAATTTGTTCTTTGATTAAAATAACTATAAACCAATTCCAGGGTTTCATAAGCAACATCGAATTCTTGTAGTTGCTGTAGAAATTTTGTTCTGTCAATAGTGTTAAATGCCTTAGCAACATCAGTATTGACCAGATAACAATAATGACCCCAATCGATGGCATTTATTATGTGGTTCAAAATAGCGAGCGTTAAAAAACATATCGGAGTTTTAGGTCGCCCGCCCAATTGATTGATCGGAATTACGGTCCAGAGATACCTAGTCAATTTTGCGAAAAGCAATCTTTCAGTAATCTTAGATATGACCGACAAGGACTTAAATATCGTCCTTGAACAGTGGTGCGTTAAGGTCTTTTTGAAAACCGGTACAATTAACGCTCTTTTAAAATTTGTCGGGAAGCACTTAGTGGCCAATATGTTATACAGTAACTTTTGAAATAAGAAATTCTCATATCTGCCCCACTTTTTTAGTACTGTGATGGATAATATGCCATCACAGCAGGATCTTTTATTATTCGATCGTCTTATGGTGTTTTCAATATCACTTATGGAACAGTCAATATTACAAATTTTTAATTTGCTTTTATCCACAGTAGGACAAGTCATTTTATAATTATTCTGATAATTAGGATTGTCAATCCATTTTAAGTATTCTAAACTTCGATCGATCGGAAACTTCCGTTTGTTCATATTACAATCTCGAAGAGTCCTCCAAATATCAACAGTACCAGTACTCGATTTACTCAAGTATGTTCTCTTAGCCGTGTGAATATGTTGTTTAAATTCCTTATTAATTTTCCTCCACAATTTTATATTGTGACTAGAAGGATTACTTCGATAATTTGAATACGCAGCTCTCTTTTCCTGCCACAGGATAGCTGTTTGCTTCGACCACCACGGTCGCTTCTTCTTGC
>JAHWFO010022754.1:0-23184 GCA_023313115.1 Rhysida immarginata
ACTAGTAGTAATCTGGAAATTATAATAAAATTATGATTACAATGGAGGAGGTTTTTTTTTTAATCAATTGCGAACAAATATTATGTAAAAATTTCATACATTCTAACAAAGTTTTAAACCGTCAAATTTTGAGGGATTACATCTAATCAATGTTATAACATCGTTGTAAGATTATAAAACTATTCAATCTTTTTAGCAAAATTCAATTTCAAAATCTATGATATTGACAATAAAGTATAAAAAAACCATTAAGGAATGACATAACCAAGTACTGAAAGGTTGTCAGCGGAAAAAGTTACGTTTCGATTACAGAAGGATCGAAACGAGAAAATTAAAAACAACAAAGTTCTTATTAAAAAAAATAATAAAACAAGAGAGACAGAGAAGCCGACCCCTCGAGGAATGGAAAGGAGCGGGCGAGCCCAAATTGAAGTGAAAAGAGAAGACGAGGAAGGAAGGTGGAGAGCGAATAAGAAAAAAGACAGAGTGGAACGAGAGATCGACCAAGAAGGTTGAGCTTAGAAAGAGCTCTGAAAAAGAAAAAAAAAGAAAGCATGAACTTAGAAATAGAATGTGGAGAAGGAGTTCGGTAAAGAAGATTACTGAGAAGCCCAGGAATGCAGAGAAGCAAGGAACCGTAGGAGAAAAGGAAAGAGCTTCGCGAATTGGTGCAGTTCCCGACAACAAGTAATCCGAGAAACGGCAAAAGAGGAGTTAATGTGAGAAGCCCCTGCTGGAGCCAGAGACTTCGAATTTAGACGGTGAAGCCAACGCAGGCAGCGCCAGCAACATAGTGGACATTGCTACGGAATCCGAGAATTGCGAGGAGTCGCGAGCGGCAGCGTGCAGGTTGACGTCAGCTGATGCGCGTTGCGCGGCTTGCATAAGGCAATACTCAATAGCGGCGAGCAGTAAGTGAAGCATTCCGTATTTTAGTAAAATAGACAGTAGTGACATTAAATTATATGAGTGCTAACGATTTGGCTTCAATGCTTTCTTCTTTGGGAATTTCTATGCTAACGCAAGCAGTTCACTATAGCGAGTGCACCTGCTCTTCAGTTAATGAGCAGTAATATTACATGTGTTAATAATATACACTATATGATCACAAATATCCGGACACATGCACGTTTGCGCTCTAGCCACGATTTCATGGAAATCAATAGGGCGTTGCACATTCCTTTGCCCGAATCACAGTTTCCACCGTTCGGGGAAGACTTTCCACCAAATGTTGGTAAGTACTTTCCGGAATGTTCCTCCATTCCTCCCGAAGAGCGAGAATCAGTTCAGGTACAGAAGTTGGCCGATGTGATCTGGCCCGCAAGCGTCTTTCCAATTCATCCCACAGACTCTCTATAGGATTGAGATCGGGACTTTGTGCCGGCCAACCCATTTCTTCGACCCCTGAGTCCGCAAACCACTGCTGTACACGCCTCGCTTTGTGGCACGGAGCATTGTCGTGTTGGTAGAGAAATGGCCCGTTTCCGAAAAATTGCCACAACGTTGGAAGTGCACAGTTGTCCAAAACATTCAGATAACGGTCGGAGTTCATGATTCCTTGCACAGGAACGAGCTGGCCCAGTCCGTACCATGAAAATGAGCCCCATACCATGACTCCTCCTCCTCCGAACTTGACTGTGGGTTCTGTGCACTCAGGTAAGAAACGTTCTCCAGGTATGCGCCAAACCCAAACTCGTCCATCGCATTGCCAGAGTGTGTAGCGAGATTCGTCTGTCCACATTACACGTTTCCATTGGTCCATTGTCCAGTTTCTACGGGCTTTGCACCACTCCAGACGTCGCTTGGCGTTGACCCTGCTGATGTGGGGCTTGTGGGCAGCAGCACGGCCACGGAATCCCATCGTGTGCAGTTCCCGACGAATTGTCATGGTACTGGCATCATTTGCAGAGGCGTTTCGAAACTCTGTGGCAATTTTTTCCGCCGGGGACTTCCGGTTGCTGCGGGTGACACGACGAAGCACTCGACGGTCTCTGTCCGTTAGTTTCTTGGGTCTACCGGTTCGTTGTTGAACTGTTGTTGATCCCCGGATCTTCCATTTCATAATGACATCGCCCACTGTTGACTTGGGTATCTGAAGAAGGCTGGAAATGTCACGCACGGACTTGCCGCATAGGTGACATCCAACGATAGTTCCACGTTGGAACTCACTGAGCTCTGCCGAACGACCCATTTTTGCCAATGTCCAAGCAGAGTTGTGTCTGAAGGTGTGGGAAGCTACAGGTATTGGACATTGAAACTGAAACACCTGGTAGAAATCCAAAATCTTTATTTAATAAGGTGTTGGGGCACCGTGGGCAGCCAGCACAGCAGCAACACGTCTTGAGAAGGATCGGTAGAGGTCCTGCACAGTTTGCACCCCAAACCATTACTGATCCACCCATTACTGATCCACCTCCGTGTTTGACTGTGGCTGCCAAGCAGTCTGAGTTGTAGGCATCAGAGGGGCTCCTCCAGACGAATACCCTCCCTGTTGTTTGGAAGACAGTGTAGCTGGACTCATCCGAGAATATGACGCGTTTGAGGTCTTCCAACGTTCAGGTTTTATGCGTCCGGTACCACTGAACCCGCTTGGAGGCATTTGTACTACTGATGAAAGGCTTCGGTATAGCAACCCTGCCATGGATGTTGGATTTATGCAGGTAACGACGGATTGTCTTCGTGCACACAGGTTCCTGGAGGTGTGTATTCATTTCTGCGGTAATTTCTGCTGCGGTGGTTTTCCGCTTTCGTGCAACAATCCTGGTTATGTCCTGACGTCTCTTTCCGACAACTTCCGTTTTCTCCTGCAGTTGCTCCTCCTGGACGTGGTTCGTCCTTCCTGTTCATATGCACACATCACCCTGGATAATGTAGCACGTTAGATCACAAATGAGACATCACAAAGTGTGGCAGTTTTGGACATAGATGCACCTGCCAGACGCGCGCCAACAATCTGCCCTCTTTTGAAGTCGGATATGTCTCCCATTATAGCGCTCTGCACAGACAATTTGAAGCTTACTATCGAACTTTTCTACTGGAGTGACTACCAAGAACTCTGACACGTAATTCATTAATATGTATACGATTAATTACCTAGCAGAAGGTTCTATTCAGCCCTGGGGGTATCCAGTGCTATTTGCGAAGGTGTTTCAGTTTCAATGTCCAATACCTGTATTTAAATGATGTGCAAGTCATTATCATGTGATATTGGGCCAATCGATGATCTGTGAGGGGTGTCCGGATATTTTTGATCATATAGTGTATATTAATACCAATTAATATCAATATATATTAATACATGTGTTAATAATTTGGTTTATTTTTGCATGGTTTCTCCGCAACGTGCGAAAAACTTAAGCAGCAGATTTAACGCTCCATACATTGTGGAGTCCAGACCAAGTTCCTGAGTTTACGGGCCCTCGAATTGTGCCACGTCTTCCGTAAGCTACTTCAAACCTCGTAGGACGAACATCCGATGCCGTCTACCCATTATTAAACAGTAAGATTTATATATCTAATAAGCTTAGAGGATAGAACTAGGTTTCTTCGTGTCACTTTATTCCTGCTCTATTTAAGATACATACTTCTAATAACGTTGTGCTTAAATCAACGCTAATGGCATTTCTTTTCTCTCCAGGCAGATTGGAGCTCCCCACTCTCCCCATAGTGGGGCATGGACCTTTCCTGGTTTATGGAGAAGAGGATTAAGAAGCACAACCTTATTTACATTTATTGAGTTCACTAATTTAGAATTCTCATTAATTTTATAGTCTGAACATTAATTGCGTAGCTGCAACTCTGTATGGATATACAAGCCATAATTTTGAATAGTTATGTAATAGCAATATTATTTATTATATTTGCTTAAAACGTCTACGCTCCTTACTCTGCTGTCACTACACGTTCATAAACACGTGACAAAAGTTAAACTAAACCAATCGCGGAACCATATTTTTAACCGCCCTATGTTAACATTGTAAATTTCTAATGGACCATAATGATAACATTTAACCACGTACCTTTGAACCAATTTGGATTATATTTAATTTTACATTGTACTCATTTATGACACATCATTCCAAGTTTTTTGATATATTACATGCCATATCTTAGCATTGATAGTTCCACTAAACCAGGTTCCTTGAAACTAATTTCGACTATCATTAATTTTACGTTATATTTATTCATGATACATCATCCCAACTTTTTTGATATATTGAATGCCATATCTTAGCATTGAAAATTTTTGAGGGTGTCATAAGGGTGCCATTAGAGCACGTGCCATTGTTTCGATTACAACCATATTCAAAATGGTTCATTTCCTGAACCATATTTATCAATTAGCGAAAATAGTAATTTATATCCACTTCTATCTCGTCATTACGATTTGTTTGATATATTACTTAATCTATCTTCCCTTTGAAAATTGCTAGGCGGGGAAATAGAGGTACCATTTGTGCACGTGCTAGTGAACCGATTTAGATAATATTCATGACAGGTTCGTGCTATGAACCATATTCATCGACTGACGAAAACAGATTTTGAAAATCTTTCATAGCCTCGGAGGAGTTAGAGTTAAGGACGGACAGACAGACACGTTTTCCCATACTGATAGCAGAAACAAGGCCGGATCTAGGGAGAAAAGTGAGGCACTCGCCTCGTGTGACAGTTGTAAGGGGGCGCGACATTGGAGTTATTTTACAATACCAATTTCCATAAAAGTTGGGGCAATATGAAAAATGGAAATAAAACATGATTGACTAAATATATATTAGCAAAATTAAAAGTAACAAACGCATTTGAAGTGATTGATGTAAAATGTGTACAATTTATAAGTGGCCATCTTTTTTTTTTTTGTTCGTATATAATTTTTTAAGGAAATTGCCATTATAGTTGGGACAGAAGGAAAAGACCTCACTGGAAGCCATAGAAGTGGCATGAATATTCTTGAAACTTCTGGAGAACTTACGTCACAACTTTTCCCTCTTTAAATGCAAACTGCAATGTGCAACCACTCATTTACACGACAACATGGGTCGAGGCATAGATGTGAGTCAAGATATGCGCAATAGAATAATCCAACAATTTAGAATAGTGAAATAGCCAGGAATTTTGGACTTCCGTCATCTACAGTTCATAATATTATTAATAGGTACAAGACAGGCGGAAATACCACCGTTCGTAAAGGGCAAGGACGAAGACTAATTCTGATTGGAGTGATATTCAAGTTTTCAGACGTCACTGCATTAAAAATAAACAGTCAACAGTGAGAGAAATTGCGTAATCGGCTCGAGGATTCTATCAAAAACCTTAATCGTTGAATACCGTTCGCCATAACACAACAAAATGTGAGCTCTAGTATGCAAAACGAAAGGCGCTTGTAAACACACTGCAGAAACTTAGACGCCTGGTTTGGGCACGCACCCATCTGAAGTTGAGTGACACCCAGTAGCAACGTGTTTTGTGGTCCGATGAATCTACATTTAGAGTTCTCTCACTGTAAGGTGAAATGGAAGAGTTCACTTTATCACGTTCAATAGTAGTAAGTAGAATGTCTAGCGGGAGTGTCTCCGCACAAGGTCGTTACTGCGCATGCGCGTGCCACAAAAACTTGATCTGTGGATTAGGGGTTTTGCTTGAGAAATGCGATTGTGTTATAGACCTTTATCTTCGAGAGATAAAATAATTAATAAAATTTTCAATAAGTTATTGTATGCTTAATTGTTAAAAAAGAAAAAATAATTAAACGATCACATGTCTTTCATATTTACATGTATTCGTTCTGTTTTTAAGTGAAATATACCATTTTGACAAATTAGACAAAATTTATCATAGATTCTTTCAGTAGTATATGGGTACGTTCAGTGCACTTTCCATTTTGGTCATTTCCACTTTTGGTCATCGCCCCAACATCGGCCAAAAGTTGAAAATCGCAGCGAAAATACCCTGAACGTACCCATATACGAGAATTACAAAAATAGGATTAATAAACCCAGAAACTACGAGACATTAAGAAAGATTAATCACTCTCACTCTCGCTCTCGTAGTCATCTTCAATGAAATCTATAATATGAGCTTGCTTTTCACCACCTAGATCTTGTAAACCTTGATAAACAAACGTGAGATTCTGCGAATTATTTAATTGTTGAATATCTTTTTTAGTTAATTTTTTACTGAATCTATCTGGAAGAAATACTTGAAACTCTCCTTCTTTATCTTGTAGTTTAACAATTATACGTTTACCAAATTTAGTTATAATTTCTTTAAATTCTTTTACAGGAAATGTATCACCAGATTTTAAGTCATTGAGTTTAATTATCGGTATATTTTGACATTGGCCAACATGTTTAATCTTTTTGACAACTTCCATTTATTAGAGAGAAAAACTATCATTAATTACCATATGGAAGTGTATCGAAATTTGGAAGAATGACTCTTTTATCATACTGAAATGAAAAGTCTTTTTTAACACTTTTATAAACTAAATTTTTTGTTTTTGCATCTCTCGTAATTTGATTATATTCTAATTGTATTTTATTACTCTGAGAATTTTCTATTAATTTGATCATTGATTCTCCATTTAATTTTTGTACATTTTGATAGTTCAACGTAAACCCTTTTATTTTTGTTACATATTTCTCAAATTCATCTCCTTCGTTTTCTCGTAATAATAGCTTTTAGGACCTGTTGATGCAAAGTCTATGATCCATTTACCGTTTAATTCATCAGTCCATTCTCCTAACATACAACCTGTTTTAACAGTGTTTGAACCATCATCTATATATATTATACTATCGGTGTCAAACATTATTACATTTTTATCTAATTTGTCTAACATATCGTACAATCTTAATCTAGCATTAGACGTAGTAAACGCAGCCACGAAGATGTTTGTACTCGTATTATTTTCCACGTAGTAATCTTTGAAGTTATACGTGATTTTAACCATTTCTTCATTGATAAAGTTTAAATTTATAGCATCTAATCTATCATCTAACAATATTTCGTAAAATCGCTGTAGATCTGTTACATATTCAGTTTTACTCATGTTTTGTCTTTGACCAAATTTACCCCATAAACTGTTTAAACATATTTTAGCTACTGCTCTTTTACCAGGATTTTCTTCAATCTCTTCTGGATCTAATAAAATACCTAATTTTTCTTTGACTGCGTTTATGTATTCATTTTTTTTGCTTTTAAAATCGTCTTTCCAAGGACTAATTTCTAATTTTATCTTCATAAAGTCTCTTACATAATCTTTAAACAAATCATTGCTTTTTTCTTTAAAATGCCAAACTTCATATATCTCTCTTATTTTATAACCTTTTTGAATAGCTTTATTAACTTCATCTGTTGTCCATGTTCCTATAAAACTTCTTTCACTCTTACTGTGCGGACATTCTTCTTGGATTTGCTCCTCTGCACATTTTAAACACAAATGAAATAATAATTTTTCATTCTTTTCCATCTTCACTTTCACGGGTAATACAGGGTGATATAACTTTCTAGGAGCTACAACTTTACATTTTATAAGAGCATACCATGATGTTTTATGTTATTTTGGTTTGTATATTTTTATAGGGTGACCAACAGGATAATAATCATAAAATTGTACTGTAGGATATAGACTACAAACATCAATATATCTTATTTTTGTATTAATACCATCTGCTTTAGCTCTGAGTTTTGTCGCGTTCGTTCTTCCACCAAAAAATGCTTCTCTAGGATTCAATGGTTCTATTATTTCTGGTAAGTCTTTTTGTCTTTTCATTTTCTTGTATTCTGCAGATTTAGTCCAATCACATTCCCACATTTCTATCAAGTTATATCCTGCTTCTTTTATTTTATTACTTCTCTTTAATGTTTTTTGATATAAATCATCCATGGTTTCTTTATTTTTATTGTTGAGAGATTCAGATTTAAAGCATTTCTTACAACCGTGCCAGAAACATCCGTGATACTGATAAACAGTGTTTGTATCTTTATCAAAACCATCAACTTTTATTCCACAGATCTTAACTTCACCACCAGTTAAAGCATGTTGAATATTTGAGTTGTTAAAACTGTTTAACCAGGCTATAGATTCTTTGCTGTACATTTCTTTTTGTTTTTTGTATAGTACAGCTATAGTATTTTCTTTTAAATATTTAGATCTATATATAGCCATGCAAACTCCAGCATTAGTTAAATAGCAAAAAGGATCTATATTTGCAATTTCTAAGAATTGTTTCCGCAATTCTAAACAACCTCTTCTTAATATATCAACATCAGAATTGCAGTATTCGTTAATTTCTTTTTGCATGTTAAATATATAATTTTCATTCTTTTTTTCTTCGTGCCATTTCAAGAAAGTTTTTCTCTTTTTAGGTTTCATTGTATTGGCACAATAATAATACGGAGAAGGTATAGGACCAATATAATTTTCATTGGTTTTTGTATTAAACAAATGAGGAAAATAGCATTTTTTAACTCTTTTAAACCAAAGGTTTTTGGAAATTCATCTAGAGCTCCTTGTATAAAATTACTGCTATCAATAATTTTTAAACCTATCGATTCTACTTCAAGTAACATCAGTTTTGTTCCGTTGTAGATAGTATAAGGTTTTATAGTGTTTTCACAAAAATATTTAGAATAAATTGCGAGTCGTAACCTTTCGCATAGTGAGCAATGAATGTGTAATTTCTGTTTTCTTTCGATATCAACCACTTGCAGAAATCGTCGTTATTTTTAAATCTGTATACTATGTCACCTTGAAAATTATGAACAATTGTGAGATTTGCTACATGAATTGCAGATTCTTGTTGAGCTTCGTAATCAAACCACATGTATTTTTCAGTGTAACTGCAATCATTTATGGGTGCTGATTTTTCACAACATTTAAATGTTTTTCCTTTAACAATTTTAGAACACTCAGAACATTCAAAATAATAATAAGGTACATGTTTTCCATTTACTTCACAACCATCTTTATTACAATTTGGACAACCTCTAACAATTATTTCTTTAATATTTTCTATAAATATTCTTTCATATAAGTACGAAAAGGACCTTGAGATGCTTCTGACTACCAAGTTTCAACTACCTCTCTTTTTGCAGGATTCTTAAAAGTTCTAATTTCCACTTTCACCTCTCTTTTTGCAGATTAATAAAAAGTTCTAGCGCATACAAGTTAATAAAAATTTCTAACACACAACTGCCAACTACTTTTTTATCTCTAATCAATGGAAGTTGAAAACAAGAACTCTACTACAACAAATAAATACTCTATAACAGATTTACTCGGAGGTAAAATAAAAACAACCAACGAAAGATTTTGTCTCTGGTTACTAACAGAAAACTTAGATAATAATAATCTTATTACAAATATTGGAGATATAGATTACACAAATGGAAAAAAGAAACAGAGAGAATTTAAACCAATTACAGAACCATTCTGCGATAATATTATGGTTGTTAAAATTTCATATTTTATAGATTGCGAAGGAGAATTAAAGAATGGTAAATTTTTAGTAAAAAAAGAGGCATGCGGTTCCTTTAATAGCTATTTAAGAAGTAGATTCTCCAATTATAACTTAGCAAGACATGGAGTTAAAGCAAAAATGCCATATTTGTTAAATTCCAATATAAAGACTGTTCTAGGTGTTAAACAGATTTTAAAAGAAGATATAGAAATTATAAATTCTAAATACACGAATCCAGTTGTTATTCCATATGTAATAGAATTAGCAGATGTAAAAATAAATACACTTTTAACAGAATTACCAAATGTACTCGAAGATCTCCGTAAAGAACACTATTATCTCCTAGATTTAGTAATAACACAAGATTTTACAGGAATTTTTAATAAAGAAGAGATGTGTGTTTACTTAATAGAGAAATACAAGTTTTGTCGACAAGGAGAATATAAGGAGAATTCGAGTGTAATTGTGGATAATAATTCTACTGTTGGCATAGATTGTTTAACATGGATTAATAGTAATTCTAGAGTTAAGATTTACAATAAATTTATTTGCCAACTAACGAGTCCTGGAGTTAATAAACAACTAGGAAACCATATAATAGATTTTTTAAATTGTCCAGATAAAAGATTAAAAGAAACATTCGCGAGTACATTAGCTAAAGAAAACTGAATAACAAGATTAGAAGCAACTATTTATAATTATACAAACGAAAATTTCCAACAAAAAGAAAAATTTAATCCAATACAAGATTGTTTAGAATTATTAGAAAATTCTAGAAATTACTTCCAAAACGCACCATTTTACTCTGTTACTCTTAAAGAAATGT
This sequence comes from Rhysida immarginata, assembly GCA_023313115.1. Taxonomy (NCBI): domain Eukaryota; kingdom Metazoa; phylum Arthropoda; class Chilopoda; order Scolopendromorpha; family Scolopendridae; genus Rhysida; species Rhysida immarginata. The sequence goes on from JAHWFO010022754.1 coordinate 10,288, forward strand.
GGAAGAAGCTCTCGGATACTTTACAGAATAGTTGTTGTGTAGTTTTTAAACATCTACTACAGTATGTTTATTGGGGAAATAGAAATACAAAGAAATTAACAGGAATACAGATTAAATTACCAGAGAAACAGGAAGAAAGAAACAAACTTATTAAATATATATTATCTGCTTTTAGTTTTAATTATTTACCTGTTAACTATATAGAAATTACAGAAGATCTAAATAACTCTAATATCGTATCTGTAGACCAAAAATGTTATATTAAAGCTGGAGAAACATACTTTTCTAAAACGAATACTCTATTTTCCACAATCTCTAAAGACATAAATCTTCTAGAGCTTCAATTAATTTCTACTAAAAATGTTATACCGTTTGTTTCTCGAAAACGAATAAATATTACACATAAACTCTATCCTTACGCTATTAAAGAAATAAAACCAATTTCTACAGCACATTTAGCTTCTACTAAGAAAAGAGAACAAGAACACGAAAATATAGCAATCCAAGAAAGAAAGACAGATTATCTCGAGCAAACACAAAAAATACCATAAGAATATAAACAAGTACTAGAAAACGAACAAAAATTAAAGAAACAGAAGAAGAGTTAAGGGATTATTTTACCGTACGTTGGAAAGATTTAGATATAAACAATTGTACTTATAATATATATGGTTATGTAATAAACTCTAAAAATAAGTTTCCATATGTTGGTGCACTCTGCGAAAAAGATGGAATTAAAGCAGTCTATTATATTAAAGGTGTACTTAAAATTATCTTAATAGATGTAAGCTCTAACAGAGAAAATTTAAAAAAAGAAGGATTTGTTTTTATTCCGTGTAATGGATTAGAAATAATATATTTTCCAGCAGAAAAACCATTTATGGAAATTAAAGTAAATGGTACTAAAAATTTTAATGGACATTCTTATCCTAATATACAAGAATATAAAACAATACTACAAACGTTAGAAGCAAGAGAAAATAATCTCTATAACGAAGAAATTCGAGAACAAATAGACAATATAAAAATGGGAGAAATAGTAGGAAAAATAAAAGTTAGAGAGTGTAAAAGATTAGAAAATTTAGAAGAAGGTACAGAATTAAATATTTCTAATTTAACTAAAATAAATTATAGAGGAAAAAAAGATATATATTTAAATTCGAATATATTGGAGATTGTTATGTATCTAATTCGTGGTTAGAAAAAGAAATACAGGATAGAAAAATAGATTTAAATTATAAGCTAAAAATTAAACTCGATAAAATAAAGACAACTCCAAATAAAAATAAAGAGAGATTAGTATTTATTGCTTAGAATTTATAAGAGAAATTTAATTAGAAGCTTATAATTAGGCTAATATAATTCTGGGAAAAAAAGCAAAAAAATAGTGTTAAAAACTCCCAAATATTCTATTTAACGACTCGTATCCAATACGAGTATTTCTTTTTTTAAGATAATTTAAATATTTATTAAATTTTTTTATATATTTTTAGATTTATTAGTTTTCTCTAGTTTATTAATTTTTTAAACTTTACTTATTTAAATTTACATATAAATATTTAAATACTACTTATATATACTATTTATCTTTAAGTTATTTATTTTAAAGATTTTCCAGACATCCTAATATTAGCAAAAAGTTGTTTAGTTTTTAACAACTTGGAATTCTGGTATAATTATAGAGTTTTCTTTAAAATATTGTAAAAGTCCTTTTGGATATTCTATTAAATTAAGGCCTTGTAAATATCTTATATAATTTTTAACATTGTTTTCCGTAAATATACCAAGGAACTAAACCTTTATTTTCTTCTTTATTATAAATTTGGTAAACGTTATAATCTAAATAAGTAAACAACAATAACCAAGATTTATCTTCTATCGAGTCTTTAGTTATATATAGTTCTACATCGGAACTCCAAGGAGCCATATCTTTAGGTAATACGAGTTTATCCATTTATTTATTTACAAATATTTTTAACAGAACAACTCTACACAAACTACAATAGAGTAGAAGATCTATAAACCTAAAAAATGTTTTATTTTAATAGAAAGTGCTAACCATCTCTTTATTAGGATATTTTAATAGAAACTACAACAATTAGAACGTACTAACCAATTCTTAACTCGTAGATTTGTATAAGGATAATTCGAGAGATTTTTAACTATTTATAGAGCTGTGCCTGTTCGGCAAAGTCGCAAAAATTCCGCTTTTATATTAATGCATATCTATTTAAAAGAAACTACAACAATTTAAAGATATTTAACTCTATATAGAATATACCAAACATCTCTTAACTCGTATAAAAATTTAGACGTATACTTAGATAATTCGAGAGATTTTTAACTATATATAGAGAGAGGGCGATTCGTTCCCTCCACAAAAATTCCACTTTTATAATAATACGTAACAATTTAAAGATTTTTAACTCTACATAGATCGTACTAACCAACTCTTAACTCGTATAAAAATTTAGACAAGTATACGGATAATTCGAGAGATTTTTAACTATTTATAGAGAGATCGCGATTCTTTAGCTCCGCAAAAATTCCACTTTTATATTAATAAAATTTTTTTATTAAAAATGGGTAATAATCTGTCCGAATTAGCAGATAGTTATAACAACTTCTCCAAGACATATAAAACATACGAAGTACAAAATAAAGAACTTTTAAAGAAAGAGTATTTAGAATTGCGAGAAATAGCGAGACATTTAAATATAAGAGGTTATTCTTACAGGCGTAAACAAGATTTAATAGAATGTATCGATAAAGTACAACACAACCATAGCGATTCCAAGAAACTTCTATATCCTAAAGATTCGGAAATAGAAGCACTCGGTGTAAAACAACTCCGAGCAATTGCAAAGACCTTAAAGATAGAAAGATACTATAACTATAGGAGAGAAGAACTAATAGATTTAATAAAAAACTATAAATTTGTATTAGAAAAACCGTTTCCAAAAGATTTAGAGAAGATGAAAGTTACCGAATTAAAGCAAATAGCAAAAGAATATAAAATTCGTGGATACTCTTATATTAATGGCAGTAAGAGTATTCTAAAAAAAGATTTAATTCTATTAATATTAGAAGAAGAAGAAAGACTTAAAAGAATACAAGAATTTAACTTCGACGATGCAATATTTTTTTAGGAAGTGGTTATAGATTAATGCCAACTAACACGACCAGACACTGTTTTTAACGAAACAATATTAAAGAATAAAGAAGAAGAGTTAGTAAACAGGATAATAGATTTACTTTTATATTTCTCTCGAGTTGTTATATTTTTTATATTACTAACTATTTATAAAGGTGTAAGAAAATGGGGTCATCAATATACTGATATCCTGACGCACTGCGTCAGTTAAGTAAGGTTCCCGGGGGATAATTATGGAAATAAGTGATCGAATGAATAATTAATCAGTTATAAAGGACTGCGCCAGTGAATTATACTATTCACAAAGTTTTTATGATAATTTAGGATTTATTCCATCAACTTACATACAAAAAAAATCTCCGCAAACAGGCCGGCCAACGAGAGAAGAAATAGGCACGTGAAACTGTCTTAAACAATTAAATAAGTTGTTTATTGATCATATAACAAAGATATATAAAACAATAACGTTAGGTAATTTGGAATAAAAGATGTGGAGAATTAGGCATGCAAATTGAGAATAATTCAAATTGTAATAATGACAGACATTGTATCAAATTGTATCAATCTGGATCATCGTAAAGTATAAATAAGAAAACACAATTTTCATGTAAAGACTTGGCAATCAATTTATATGATGTACAGTAAGGTAATCTATCAATTTAAAGATTTGAATAGATAAGTATTTACGAGCTAATGATTGGTAATTTCTTGAATAATAGTGATTATAAATCAGAATGAGTTTTGTGTAAATCTTTACTTAATGAGGGTAATCAAATGTAGAAATGTTTAAATCATATCTAAATGCGAAACTGGAATGACTGATTTAACAATTTCTAAGTACAATGAAGATTAACAATCTAATTTCTAAGATTTAATGGAATATAGCAAATGGTCTGTCTGGATCAGGTAAGAATTCAGGGAGAGTATAATTTAAGCTCTCTATGAAAAATATAATGCTCTAATGTAAATTGTATCTGTCTTTCCCACTATCTGTCTGATTAAATAATCCGTTCCCAATTTTGAATGTAAAGAAATGAAACAGAAAGAATGGCCATTGAGACATAAATTTGGATATGGGCTATACCGTGGTCTTCTCAATCTGTCCGCTCTTGGATGTCTTTCTCGCTCTCGGGCTACGTCGAAACGTCCAGGGGGGGGGGTCTCCTCCGAAGTGTAGATCGCTCTGCTAGGCTCCGTCTTCCACGATGAAATTATGTACCTTTGGGGCTGGTTACTTTCTCTCCAACTAATACTGGCAATCCAGGAACTATTTAAATTGATGGAGCTGGTTCTCAGCTAGGCGGATATTCTTTAAAATCCTCGACTCGAGCGAACACAAAGAAAAATTTGTTGTGAACTTAAATTAAACAACTAAAACTTAAAACATTTGAGTTAAGCCTACTTTTTAGAATTTCTCATCTGGAATCATTTGAAATACCAGATGAAGGCCGAATTAAGTTAAAAATTGAGTAGCGACGCCGCACAACCGGCTATCACGAAAGTTAAATCACTACTAACGTCTTCTTCACTTAGAACTACTGACAAGACAGATCCAACTTCAATAACCAATCAGGCGTTTAGAAACGCTGACCATCCACCAAAAAAAGGTGAATCTCCCTGTCAATCAAAGTCCGTTGACACCTCTATACTAAAAGCTCTTGGCATTTACGTGATCATTTCTTGTCTCTCTGCTCACTTCAGATTCCAAAGTTCAATCCTTACCTTGTCTTTCTCGTTGTCTTTCTATCCCATATCCTGTTCTCAAATTCGTTTCTTGTTTACTTAGCTATCTATGGCAATACTCTTTAGGTCCTTGAAAACAAGACCAACAACTAAAACAATGAGATGTAAAATGAATCTTACTTTCTCCCCTTTGCGACTAATGCCAAAAGTGACACTTAAAAACGATTCTTAACAAACGCAGAAAAATGAAATAATTAAAATAATAAACTTTATTTAATTCTACTATAAGTTAAATCCTTCTAAAACTTTATAAAATCTTAATTCCGAATCTAAATAGACAATTATGAATGCGAGTATAAAATAGCTCATCTACACAATTAATCTGAATATTCTAATTCTGGCTAATTAATCCTTAAACCTTACAAAGGTGTTCTTATATATATATTCCTTGGCCGGAATTCCGGCCGAAGGAAAATGCAACCACACACACAAAAAAATTTTTTATAATTTTTAGGTTTTTTAGAGTTTTTATATTTTTTATAATTTTTAGATTTTTTTTAGAGTTTTTATATTTATTAGATTTTTAGAATTTTTGGAGTTTTCTGTAAATATTCTCGAGCTTTTACAGTTTATATAATTTCTTTAAATATTTTTTAGATTTTTTTATTTTCTAGAGTCTCTAGAGTATATGTTATAATTTCTATTGTTTCTAGAGTTCTAAAAAAATTATTTTTAGAGTTTGTATAATTTTAAAGCAATATATAGATAAAAGATAATAATTCTAGTGTTAAAATTTATATTTTAGATTTTTTATAATTTGCATATTGATTATATTTTTTATTTTTCTCTCGGGTTTTTATATTTTTTATAAGTTTTAGATTTTCTAGAATTTTTATAGGTTTAATAACGCTACCAGGAGTATTAGAACGATTACACAAGATTTTAGATATTGTGCAAGTTTTTATATTTTCTCTAGAGTTTTAGATTTTTATAATTTCTGTAAATATTAAAAAATGGGTAAACAATTTTATAAAAACTACAACATTTTAAAGATTTCTAACTGTATATAGAGTATACCAAACATCTCCTAACTCGTATAAAAATTTAGACGTGTACTTAGATAATTCGAGAGATAAAACAAAATTAGAAGAAATAAACAGACCCGTCTCCAAGACGGGTCTAACTTTCTGTCGGAGAGAACCTCTTTAAATTTTCCTCGAGTTTTTATAATTTACTATAATTTTTATTTATTTAAAATTTCGTTAAATATCTTTTAGATTTTTTATAATATATATATTTATTATATTTTTTATAAGTTTTAGAATTTCTAGATCTTTTTTTAATTTTTAACAAACAAAATAAAACCGTCTGCAGACGGGATATAAAAGATAATAATTCTCGTGTTAAAATTTGTATACTAAATAACAAATAATAGAGCTGTAAATAATCTGGCAGCAAGCCAAAAATTTTCTGGAACAAGATATTCTGGATAGGAATTTAGATATTGCACAAGGTATTACGCATGATTTAAATATTTTTAAACTTTATTAATTTTTCAAATTTTCTAGATTTTCTAGAGTTTTTATAGGGTTAGTAATGCTACCAGGAATATAAGAAGATTACAGAAGATTTTAGATTTTTTATATTTTCTCTCGAGTTTTTAGATTTTTATAATTTTTGTAAATATTTAAAAATGGGTAAACAATTTTATAAAAACTACAAAAATTTAAAGATTTTTAACTCTATATAGAGTATACCAAATATCTCTTAACTCGTATAAAAATTTAGACGTGTACTTAGATAATTCGAGAGATTTTTAACTATATAGAGAGAGAGGGCGATTCATCCTAAACGCAAAAATTCCACTTTTATATTTTTTAAGTTTTATATTTTCTAGATTTTTTTATATTTTTTATAAGTTTTAGTTTTTCTAGATTTTTTTATAGTTTAGTAACGCTACCAGGAATATTAGAACGACTACACAAGATTTTAGATATTGTGGCAATTTTTATAATTTTTTAGAGTTTTTTATAAATCTTCTAAGAGTCTGTCGGAGAGAACCTCTTTAAATTTTCCTCGAGTTTTTATAATTTTTTAAAATTTCTTTAAATATCTTTTAGATTTTTTATAATATATATATTTATTAGATTTTTTATTCTTCTCTCGAGTTTTTATATTTTTTATAAGTTTTAGATTTTCTAGATCTTTTATATTTTTTATATTATATAAAAGGGTGCTACCAGGAATATTAGAACGATTACACAAGATTTTAGATATTGTGCAAGTTTTATATATTCTCTCGAGTTTTTATATTTTTTATAAGTTTTAGATCTTCTAGATCTTTTTTATTTTTTAATAAATAAAATAAACCCGTCTGCCAGACGGGATCAAAAAGATAATAATTCTAGTGTTAAAATTTGTATATTAGATAACAAATAATGGAGCTGTAAATAATCTGGCAGCAAGCCAAAGATTTTCTGGAATAAGAATTGGATAGGAATTTAGATATTACACAAGATATTACGAAAGATTTAAATATTTTTAGCTTTATTAATTTTTTAAATTTTCTAGAGTACTGTAAATATTTTTATATTTCTTTGTAATTTCTCTCGAGTTGTATTAAAACTAAAAGATAAGGAGATAAACCTTATTTCTAAGTAAATTTTTAGGATTTATACATTTTAGTATTTTTTAGATTTATTAGAGATTTTAATAATTTTTTAATTTTTACAGTTTTTTAATTTCTTTAAATTTTTATAATATATATATGTTTTAGATTTTTTTATAATATATATATATATTTATTATAGATTTAAATTCGAAAATAATAAGAATAACGTAAAAAATACGAAAAAACGTATATTTATTAGATTTTCTAGATTTTTATAATTTTTATAATATATATATCTTTTAGATTTTTTATAATCTTCCATATTATTTTAGAGATTTTTTAAATTTAGACTCTTGTAAGGATTAAAGTAAACGATATTAAAAATGGAAAACAAATAGAACATACAAGAGAGTGCAGCATATTAGAAAGTATAAAAGAAGGGACAGAGTTAATTATTTCCAGCATGTGTAGAATAGATTACAGATATAGATTTTAATTTTCGTATTTTTTACGTTATTCTTATTATTTACGTTCTTTTCTATTCTTTACGTTTTTTGTAATATTTACGTTATTTCGTATTATTAGGTTTTTCTTAATTTTTACGTTTTTTCGTATTTTTTACGTTTTTCTTATTATTTTCGAATTTAAATCTATAATAAATATATAACAAAATCTAAAATCTAAATGATGTCCAAGATGGCTGCCGTGTCGGAGCTGACTGTGAATGAGCTCAAGATAGTTGATTTATTGTCGGATAACAAACAATTGATTGAGTCGTTTGATACATTTTCAAAAGCTTGTAAGGCATTTTTTAGAGCGGGCAGACGTCCAAATGATATTGAAGATAGGATTTATCAAGGATTATCACTTTTTAATGATTGCTTGAAGTGGATACAAGAACGTCGTAATGGAGGTGACCTGACAAAGGTAGACGATCAACTTGGCAATGCTTCTTTGGTTTCTATTAATGCTGTCCAAAAGGATAGTCAATTTTGTTTAAGTGATAATAATATAGAGAATTTAAAGGATATTCAGCCAATAGATAAGATTGTAGCCATGGTTGACAAGAAATTAAATAGTTTTGAAAAAAAAATTTTAAATATTATAGATTGTAATTTTCAAGCCTCGCCAGGTACCCGACAGAAGGATAGAATTGTAACTGATTTTCTTGAAGGAAACAATGAAGGGACTTATGCTAATAAATTGATAACTCATTCGTCCCAAACAATGACAATTTCTAAGCAGGAGCTATCTAAAAATCATCATGGACATGCTAAAAAAATGGATGATAAAACGAATAAAGAGTCTTCCCATGAACGAAATATTAAATGGGGTTTTTCAAACCAAAAAGTGCCTTTTCAGACTTTAGTGAGACGCTCGATTAGTGATAAACATATAAGGATACGTCTTGGGAATATTGATCCTTCAACACCAATTAATGAAGTTAAACAATGGCTTAGAGATAATCATGTTCCGATAATTTCCTGTGGACGATGGATCAATAAAAATGGATTGTTAACAACATATATTTATTTAAAGATAGATTCTTTTGATTATGATAAATGGATGGCTCGTGAACAGTTGCCAGAAGAAGTATCGTATAATATCTTTAAGGGACAAGAACCAACCATTCTCTCTCTAGAGGAAGAAGATAGTTTGAAAGGGAGGCCTGATTAAGAGAAAGAAGAAATTTAAACAGAATAATCTTTATTGTAATATTGGTCTTTTAAATGCTCGTTCAATTCATAACAAATTGGATGATATTATCTTATTGATGGACAAAAAGAATTATGATATAATGGCTATAACTGAAACATGGCTTTCTGAAGACATTTGTGATGATCATCTTCCTTTTAAGTATTATAAGGTTTTTCGACGGGATCGAATGACTAGGGGTGGTGGTGTGATGTTGTTGATTGGGAAACATCTGCAGGCTCAGGAGTTATATTCTAATAATATTTTAGGTATGAGCATTTTAAGAGTCAAGATTCACTGTGTGACTTATAATTTTAATGTGGTTTTGGTTTATAGACCTAATAGTGTGCCGATTGATGTGTGTATTGATGAGATTCATAATTGTATTTCTGAATTTGATATTAATATGGTCTTGGGTGATTTTAACATTGACTCTGGTAATCTTCCAATCAATAATAATAATCCATTAGTGACTGCTATGGACAATCACTCTTTACATCCTATTTTATTTAAACCTACTAGAATTTCTAAGTTTTCAAGTACGACGATTGATCAAATTTTTCTTCCACAGCATATGAATATCTTTAAAATTTAGTATAATGATCTATATAAATTGGATCATAAGGTAATTAGTGTTCAGTTGTTATTGTCTTTTCCTAAGCCTTGTCAAGCAAACTATTCTTGGTTCAAATATCTAAGTCGTACTTTGACCGGACGCGAACGTCAAAATTAGGCCTATTCTGAGATTTTTTTTGGATTTCTGCACCCCTAATAATCGTTTTTCAAAATTAATCGAATGCTCCCTTTTTATATAGATCTTTTACATCCTCGTGCTCAATTTTGATGCTCTCTGCATTTCCGCATTAGAGTTAGACGGCAAAAATACAAAACGGGGGGCCAATCTTTGGACTCTCCTGGCGCCCCTCACAAAGCAGAAATATCTCCGAGACCTTTCCTCCGAATTTCGTTGCTTTCTCTTTATTCCCCGCGAAGTTGCATCAAAATATCAGAAAAATTGTGAAACGCCCCCGAAAATCTATTTTTATCAGTTTTCGCGCCCTTAAAATTCGAATATCGAAAAACGGGGATACCACTTTTTTGTAACGGTAGCTAGAAACCATCCTACAAAAAGATCTGCGTTTATTGGGGGCGGAGCCAAGTGACCGAACGTGCAGTTCCTTTCTGCCCCCTCTGGGTGGGCAGGGGTACGAATTTCGAAAAACCCCGTTTTAACACGCCCCTACGCTATCCGTCCTATGACCTCACTGAGTTTCAAGTTGGTGGCTTCAGTAGATTTTGCTGTGCGTTGATGAGTCAATCGACAATCGAACAGTGAAGTGTACATTTGTTAGGATGGGACGAAAGCAGCGCTTTCACAAAGCTCATCTAATCAGAATAAACGCCAAATGAAATACACTGAGGTAGTCAAGAAGCCTAACCAACCCAAGCGGTCTTCCATAGAGTCAGTCAACCAGCTTCTTTATATACTGTCTTACCCCCCCCCCCCCCTTTCATCCGGAGATTGGTCGCCACGAAAAGCCCTATTAGAAAATAAGATACATTATATTCCTGCGCGAAATAATGCTGTTGATGCTGTTTCACGGAATAATTGCAAAAGTTTGGATTTTATATATATAGATAATAGTAGCAAATTGGAAAATTGAGATTATGATTACAAAATGAATTACTGAACTTCCGTACATATTAAGATGAATATAGGAAGAAAAAAATCCGAGGGCGGGATTCGAACCCGTACCTGCAAAATAAGACGCCAGCAACATACCGCTGTGCTACAATAATAAGCTCTAATTTGATATCAAAATTTCGGTATTTATGAAGTTTTTTTTCCGCTGAAAACTCATCCAGGTGAATGCAGAGCAGCTTCTTTTCAATATTCTTTTTATTTTTTGCCATATTCTTCGAAGTACGCCAAGGGAGATGGAGAGAATGCAGACTCGATTCGATAGACACAATAATGGCGGCGAAGGGAAGTCGACGCGATGACGTCAAGGCGATGCTGCCTTCTGTGGCGAAACGGAATGTAAATGGCGAAACGGAAAGGAAATTTTTCTTCAACACAGCTCAACAAACTTTCCATCGACATTTTGGTGATCAAAAACGGAATGGAAAGGAAGTGACATAAAAAAAATTTTCCGTTAGGATTCCGTTCTGGCGTGATTCCGCTGATGTGGAAACCATGCCTTACTGTTGATGCTGTTTCACGGAATAAGCGCAAAAGCAAACAACGACGTCACAATTTCTAAGCAAACGTCACAATTTTTTAAGGAATGCAAAAATCCCATTGAGCTCCAGGTAAATTGAGTTGTAAAAAAAATCTATAATGGAAAGTAAGAAAGAATAAATAAAATCCTTTCTTAGCGAGCACCTAGAAGCCAAGAGAAATATACTTGTCAAATTTCAAGTTTGAAGGCTTCATAGTTCTGGAGATTTCGTGATGAGTGAGTGAGTGAGTGGTATTTGGATTTTATAGATATAGATATATTTGATGAAATATGAGCCTTTTTACTAAGTAATGTTTAACTGCGCATGCACAAGCATTACCGAAATGTTTTTGCATAATTTATTAGCCAAATGTATAGAGCTACTCTTATAAAAAGCCCAAGCAAATAGCGTGAAAATTCAGAAAGATTTTGCCAAGAACAGATATCGTACCTTCATCTGTTCTTGATATCGCTGCTAGAATGAGTTGAATTTCAGTTGCTCTCAAAAATAAACAAAACGATATGGGGTTTTCTCCAAATTTGTATTTTTGGACCGGACACTAGTATCAACTTCTCCTTATGCTGATAAGATAGCATATTGACCTCATATTGAGTTCATATCAGCTTAAGGAGAAATTGATAACAGTGTCCAGTCCAAAAATACAAATTTGGAGAAAACCCCTTATCGTTTTGTTTATTTTTGAGAGTTACTGAAATTCAACTCATTCTATCAACGATATCTTTCTGAATTTTCACGATACATGTATTTGCTTGGGCTTTTTATTAGAGTAGCTCTATAGATTTGGCTAATAAATTATGCAAAAGACATTTTAGTAACGCTTGTGCATGTGCAGTTAAACATTACTTAGTAAAAATGCTCATATTTCATCAAATATTTAATATTTTTATATTCCGATTGCAGGGTGTTGTCTCAACTATAATTTGTCAAAAATTCCTGAAAATGGCATGGCATTTGGCAAAATCCTGCATGCTATAAACAAAAAACTTTCAATTATTTTAAAGAAACCATTACATGCTAGGAACAGATTTTGCTGCTCCAGGACAACACTAAGCCAGTTGTGGCCAAGAAGATCCTCTACCTACTGGAAACATTTCGATAGGAAGTCCTCAAACATCTCCCCATGTAACTCCCATATTTTTGGCCCCTTAAAAATATCACTGACAGGTCATCGGGTCAACAAGGAAGTGCAGAACACCATGGAAAAAGGGTCCGTATGCAACCCAGGAGTCTTAACACTGAAGCCATCATTCGCTTCTTACGCTCTGAGATCAGTGCATTATCAAAGGCAATTATGTGTAGGCATCATGTTACACATTAACTGTAGGTAAAATATTCTGTAATTAAAACGTTCATTACATATGACCATAGTCTCCTTTTCATTTGGGGCCACCTTATAGAATGCATACATAAATTAAAACAGGAGCCGAATCATCAAATGATGACAAACAGCTAAAGATGACCTATAAAGCATTAAAAATATTCAACAAGAAGTTTCCAGTTATACATTCAA
>JAHWFO010022816.1:0-10146 GCA_023313115.1 Rhysida immarginata
ATTTAAATTTAAAATTAATCATTTAAACTCCTTAGATCAATAATATTCATAATTTTCCTTATTCATTTTTCAAAATTCTAAAAAAAAATGCTTGAAATCGTTATCCAAAGTTTGGCTAATATGACGTAATTCTAAGCCTTCTGACGTAATCTATCTATGCCATTTACTGTCCCTGCTGAATTCAAGTTCATTCACAAAAGGGTAGGAGACAGAGTCAACAGACTCGCTTACTTCGAAAATAAACAAGAGTTGCTCTACTTTAATGAGCTCTAAATGAATTGATATTTTATAAATTAACGAAAATTCATAGCTAAAAATCATCATAGCTGTTAAACTGACTCAATGCTGATAGGAAATATCGTAAATAGTCATTAGGACTCTACGGCATAGATGAATTACGTCATAATAGCCAAACTTTGGATAACGATTTCAAGCATTTTTTGAGAATTTTGAAAAATAGATAAGGAAAATTATGCTTAGAATTTTTGCGGAGAACAACGCTAGGTACTTTATGACTTGATACACCCTGTATAATGATGATTTAGGGTAAAATACTGAAAAAGAAATTAGTTATCATTTAGAATTTATTTTGAAAGTTTTCATATGTTCTTGTTTTTGTGGGGCGTTATTAGTTCTTGAGGGATAAATAATGATTATGATAATTATAATTAATAAGGTGAATAATAAATATATTAATAATCAAGACATAGATGCTATTTGAGGTATACACTATTGTGACTTTAATTTGATATATTAATATTATTTTTTTAAATTAATTTCCTTTATAGAAGTAAAATTACTATGTTAATGATGAAAAATAAGAAAATAATTCCACATCCTGGGTTTGATTCCAAAGGTTCCTGGTTCGAACCCAGGCTGTGGAATTTTCTTTCCTATTTTTCAACATTAATTTGAACAGCTGAGGTTAGCGTACAATAAAACCCTCACTAAACAGCTGAGGTTATGATTCTTTAATAAAATTACTATGGGACACTTTCTAAGAAAGTAGGTATGAACCAAAAGTGAAAAGATAAATGAGGGACTATAAACTTCAGTGTAACTGGTCTGATATTTTCTTTACAAGTAATTGTTTGTTTTTGTTAATTTCTACAAACGAAATCCCTGTAATCACATACTGTCCATTGTTTGCATTAACTTTTGTGCATATCTTATATATAAACGTCGATAAATTAATCAGATTTCATTACGAACTTTAAACTCTGAGAGATCCTTCATTGATATCTTAAACGTTGTAACTATAATGAGTAATTATTGTGTGCTTTACATGTAAACTAAGTTCATTCATTTAGAATTGTCTTGTAAATGATTGAATTGGATAAATGACTGGAAGCGAGATACAAACTGCTTAATTAAACAATCCACAAATCTGAAAATAATCTTCTAATAGAAGTTGTAATATACGATAGAAGAGTGATATTTCTCCATTGTATCTCTATTTACAGGTATTGAAAAGAGATATTTTACAAGGTTTGGTACTTGTTATGTTCCATTGAACAACTTTCTACCCTTTAAAACCCACAGAGAAAGCAGGAGTGAGAAATCTATTTCTCCTTTGAAAAGCCATAATAATCACTTGAAGAACCCTTTTATAACTTTTTTTTCTATTCCCTTCGTTTCCTTTCCTTCTTATCAGCAAGGTAAGGAAAAATATAAATAAATAAAGGACCTCTCGGCTGAGATTAAAGTGCGGGCAATATCTGGCGACTCCCCTATCAGTGCATTGGAGATCGTTTCATGAGGAAGAATGGGTGAAAGGTCGAAGGACCCGTGACCCCGAATCTTCCACCGATCTCAATCGTCCTTGCCTTTTCAGTTGGCGCTATCGATTGGCCCCTTTGGCGGCGTTGGCGGCGGTGGCCACGCTTCTGCGTGCAGTTGCCGCTTCGTAATTGCGAGGTGTCACCACTGGACACTTATACTGGCAACAAACGAAGAAGGGCTTCGAGGAGAAACTTATTAACTGTTAGAGAGGATTTATCCTTTTAATAATAGGCCTAACTCAATGGGAGGAAAACTAATTAAAACGTGTTAAGAACTGACGCTTTGCTGTTGATGGATGGAATTTATGGAATGTACGCCGCTTTAAACGGTGGCTTTTCAGGAGAATTTTGATGCTTTGTATCAATTTGAGATAAATGCTTAAATGCTCATGAAATTAAAAGTTTCGAGTATTACTAAACGATATTTGTTGATGAAAACTTATTAATGAAAATTATCACCAAATATCGAAACAGTTTTGCTATAACTTAGCTAACAAATAAGGATGGGAAATAAATAATTGAAATTTGCAATGATAAAACCTTATAGGAGATTTAATAGTTATAAATAAAAGTAGTCGTTTCTTTGTTTATTGAAAATTGATGTATTGATTGGTAATTTATATCGTGGGTTTTCTAAGATCTCGTCTTCTTTTAGTCTTATAGCTATACTCACAATTAAGGGAAGGGATGTTGTAAACTACGTTGCTTCTTTTCTATTTTTCAGTCTAACTTGACTGAATTTTGAAAATGAATAAATGATGGCATGAGAAGACTTGGACGTTTCTGGCGTGATTGTCCATGTCCACGCTTAAAGAAATCCAAAATCTAACCAATCTAACTTGGCTAAATTGGTTTGGCTATCGAGGGGTCTTTGGAATT
Source organism: Rhysida immarginata (assembly GCA_023313115.1). NCBI lineage: Eukaryota > Metazoa > Arthropoda > Chilopoda > Scolopendromorpha > Scolopendridae > Rhysida > Rhysida immarginata. The sequence continues at coordinate 2,661 of JAHWFO010022816.1, forward strand.
TGGTTTCAGAACGTCTAACTAAGGACAAAAATACAACTGCAAACACAACAAGATCTAGCAACCGAAATGCCCAGGACCGATAGGATTTTAAAGAATTAGAGGATTTGTTTTCTAAAGAATTAGAAAAAGGAAAGCATTTGTTTTCTAATGGAAGCCTCTGGTTGCTAAAGCAAGGCGTACAATGGAGATGTATAGTTCAAACTGAATAAAAGTACCCGAAAGGTTAAATCAGAGACCTTCAATAGAGAGACATGCCGTTTCATTATTTTCCCATAGAAAAATGTAATATGCTCTTAATAGGCGCCCTCTGAACATCTGCAATGAAACAGATGTCGCTGGCAGGGTTAACATTGTCTGAAGATATGCAACTTATGGCGAATTCGGCTGGCTGCTCCCAGAGTGCAAAGGGATTGCTCGAGTCACGTGATCAATCTGGCCGAGAGCATCAACAAATCTTGGAGCAGACGAACATTGTTTTAGCAGTGCTCCAAACTCGTCTAGAGGCAACGCACTCTAGCAATACTATTTTTATCCAAGGCAGCAATGTAAATTAATTATTAAATTAAGTAGTTTAAGTAAAAGGAATATATTATAATAAATAGTAATGTGGATATTTTTCCTTTATAAATTCATAGAAAAAATAAAATAAAATTAATTTAAATAAAATAAAAAATATATAAAGGCCAATATTATACGAGATGGTTAAAGAAATTCAGGAGTTGAAGAAATTCAGGAGAAATACTTCAATATGTATGTAATTTAAGTTATATTTATTTTATACTTTCTATTAATTTATAAAGGAAAAATATCCACATAAGTATTTATTATAATTATTAAATTACCGTTAATTTGATAATTAACCGTTAATTACTGTCAATTTTTATTCACAGAATGTAAATTTTTAACGAATGCTGTGTAATAAATCATGGATGAAAGGGAATGTTGAAAAAAATGATAGCGAAAGTATATTTGTATTTTTAGCTCTTATTTCAAATACAGAAAATATATTGAAGTTATGAAATTAAAATATTTATAAGCTTTTTGATTGTCTATGTGGTTTCCTGTGAAATAAAAAATAAATAAATAAAATGTGAAAACTATTATTATTAATAGTGTATTATTTATTCATGCATTTATTATGTGGAATATTCATAATAAGTGTTTAGAGTACGAGCTCTAATTATAACAGAAACATAGAACTTATATCTTCATCCGTATATGTATCGGCAATATTAACAAAATTCTCAATTTTTGAAATTTCTTTTCGGCCGTTCCGAATGTTGTGCCATTAAAAAGCCAAAACTTCGTCTTCTTCATCGGAAGAACTGTCAGATGAAGAGCTATCCAGTAATTGTGAAAGAATTTCGTCGATTTCAGTCACTGAGGTAGCCATCTTGATTTTGCAAGCGAGAGCAGAGAGCAACACTGCTCCACCGATTTTGGAAGAGCGCGAAGGAGTGCTCCTCGGTGCAAGGAGCAATACCAGCCGAACGCTGTGGGAGCCGCTCTGTGAGAGCAGGAGCAACCAGCCGAACAATTATTAGAGCTCCAGAGCGCTCCGGAGCACGCCAGAGCAGCCAGCCGAATTCGCCATTACTAATACCTGACATGTGCACCGGAGACATAGCTGCCATAAAAATGCAGAGCAAGGAGGAGTTCATATCGAACAATTTCTGCCTTAATCATCAGTTCCATGAAGCACTGTTTTTGGCATTATCATTGTTGTCGCTGTAAACACGTATTCTTGTCTCTTCGCTAATAAATTTTTCGTAAACCCCTGAACTCTATTGTTTCCTTTTGGCTAACAACATTCCTGTGTTTCACGAATCCATTTTTGGTTTTCCCCCTGACATTACCCTGCCAGCGCCATCTATCGGCAGATTTTGGAACTTTTTTTCCTTCGCCAAATAAAATTCCAATGCCTCACGATTGTTCTGCTAAAATATCAGGTCATTCTGACGAGTAGTTTTCAAATTATCGATTTTTGAAATCGTAACTTTAATTATAATCACCCTGTATTTTTAGATTTTACCAATATATCGGATTTTAGCAATCAATGTGTTTTCGTTTGTTGGAAAAAATGAAAGTTGGAATTGCTGTTAGGCACTATGGAAGTTAGCATTTTATAAATAAGATATTTTACTGTAAATAAACGTACCTCTCAGGATCCGTTGGAAACGTAAGGAATGAAAGATGCTTTAGACCACGACGTTGGGCACAAAATTTTGCAGCACACCACTGACCAGACATGCTTTAGAAAAACAATTTGATATTTCATATGGTGATTTTTTCGCTCGTCGATTTGATCGTTGCAAAACTTTGAACATATAGCGAAACTTAGAATCGAAACTATGACGATTAAGAGTTCGTATTACATGGAAATTAAGTAAATGACATGTCTCCCTATTGAAGGTCTCTGGGATAAATGGACAGAATCGTAACCACTGCGAGAGGTTACCACTGGTTTTCTTAAACTTAACTCCGGATGGCGTTTCTTAAATGATGCCACCCATCTTCTTTTCCTTGTTAAATGAATGTGGTATACCGCTCCTCTCTGCAAGATCATATGACGGAGCTCTGTAATTGTTGCTCCAAAAAAGTTTCTCCATGATCTGTAATTTCCTGTTCTGCTCTTGATTGAAAATAGATCTAAATTTACCAAGAACCTGCATTTTTCTTGTTTTCTGTGCATCAATATTCTTATTTTGAACCCTCCTCTTCGACCTGTTGCGAGGTATGCTGAAATTCTTTGCTGCAGTTACCTAACCCATTACTTCAGGTCTCACAGCCTCGCTTTCTGGCTGCATAGCTGTATAATCACATCCTTGTTTTATTAGTTTTTCATTTGAAATTTGACGGCATTTCAAGATTAGGCTACTTACAAAACTAAACGTTTATAAAACATAAGCGACTATTAGCTTCCAAATAATCGTTTTGGATAATAATAAAATGATGAATAAACTATTATAATGAGTCATCTGCATATCATTTAAATTATTAAGCCTGAAGTCTTAGTTTCTAGTTGTAAAACGGTATTTTCAATTCCGGTAAAATGGCCAATTTGACCTCCAGGACGTCATTGTGAAGAATACAATCTGGGGCATGTAGTATACAAGTAGCAGGTTGTACAACATCCGGTTTTGTACATCAAAGTTGAGAAAAATCACAAAATCTGTATAGAATCTGAAACATTCAACTCGAGTAGTTCCGAATCTCTTAGACGGTATATTCCTGCTTTCTTGACTAAATGAAATATTTCCTCATAGAAGTCAGCAATATCAAGGGAAAGGCCACTTTGCACGCCCTGGCCACTTTACCCTTCCCTCCCCTATCAATTATATGGAGTTGATTTTCGACCAGTAGATTTTTGGTTTTTAGGCTCCCATTTCCTTTTAATTAAGGATACTGTTTTCTACTTTATAGTGAAAATAGCTTTAATAGGTTGTTGTACTCAAGGAACCCAGGTGATGAATGTCCATTTCGATACCTAAAGACCGTCTTTTTAAGACATTTGCTTTTTCCTCTAGGTTGGGTTAGTTTAAAATAGATGGACCAACTAGTTAGTGAAAGAAGAAAGTGTTCCAAAAGGATATCTATTTTATACTGTAATCTCAAGTATAATGAAAAATAGTAAAGAAAATCCCACTGCCTGGAGTCGAATGAAGGATCTAACCAACAAAGTAATTGTTAACATTAGAGCATTATACCGGGTGATTCAGTCAATTTCTGACCATTTCATTCGAATGACGTGCATTAGGGATAAACAATTGAAAGAATATGAGCGCCATATCGAATTTCTAAATAGTTGGAGTTTGTATTGTTGCAACGGCGCTGCATGAAAATCGTATTGTTGAAAGATGGCCCCCGCTTTATCAACAGAGCAGGTTGTCGAATGGTATTTCGAGACAAAATCACCTGTAACCGTGCAAAGAAAGTTCCGGAAGGAGTATAAGTGTCGAAACGCACCAGGCAGGCAAGCAATCATGGATTTTGTCAAGCAATTTCGTGCCACTGGATGTGTTAAAGGCAAGAAAAAAGGCGGGAGCGAAGCTCGTGTTCGAACGGCCGAAGTCGTCGAAAATATTCGCACAAGGTTGGTCGATTCCCCTACCAAAAAAAATTGACGGAGGCTCTGGTGACTGCCAAAGCCGCGGGTTTTTAAGCCGTAGAACTACTACTGTATGTTATTATTGGTTACCGTCAGTGTGTATTTTTTGGCGAAAAAAGAACAAAATTAAAAGAAAAAAAGTTACTATATTCAATTACATTACAATTTTGTGAAGAATGGGTCTGTGATATGAAAAGTAACAATTGATATGAAATGGGGCATACCTGCCGTATTGATATTCTACCATTGAGTTATTCTAGATACAGTCTTGTATTGTTTTCCGTTTGCACAAGTAATTGGGCCAGAACTCTCCTATTCCCATTGGGTTTTAAATTACGAATGCAGCAATCTCCTAGACTCCCCCCCCCCCGTAATTGTTTTACCCGCCTACCCCAACCCTCTCTCCCCCTCGAGTGTTCTTCTAAGCTTCTTTAATCATTATACACACAGTCCTGAAGAAAGCCACGGCTGATCCACGAAAACATATATTATTTTAGTCAGATTTGTTGTTTTGTTTTAAGAAATTAACAAAACTTCAAAGTTCATTTCTTAAAATAATTAATCTGCTTAAAATAATATATATTTTATTATTTTACAACGTATTTTTAATAGAAAACTAGTAGCGAACCCACCCGTTTGTATAATCGGGAAATAACCCATTGTTAGATTTTTTCTTTGTTGTGGCAATGTCCACCGTCGCTGATTTTATATAAATGACTAACTGATATACCCGGTGTTGCTCGGGCTCTTTTTTGATGAAAGTTTGCAATATCTGAATGGGAATATATAGTAAAAATTAACACATTAAAACAGTAAAAATTCATATAGAAAAACCGAAAAAAACTTTTAAAATGTTCCTCATGGATGGCCCTGTAACAGTTCTCCCCTGTTCGTGTTGGAATGTTGTGTATAGCTGAGCGAGTTTACCCATAGTGCAGGAGAAACAATGTGTAGAATAATGTGTATGGCTACGAAATTGGGAGGAAATAGAATGATAATGATACAATAGTTTGATCTGACGTTTTTTCAGCCCTGGCTATGGCTGTAGTTCTTCTATTTTGTGTGACCTGACCATTAAAAATTCATTTGTTTATCTAAAAATTCCACAATTCCAAAATTCTCTTCTTGGGTGGCGATGGATGTACATGATCGTTTGTGTCTGTGTATTCTGCAATTCCAACAATTGATAAATTGTTAGGAAATAAAGAAATTAAACTGGAGCAAACTCTAAGCATCAGGTAAATGATATTAATCAGAAAAATGGATAGAAAAATTCTGCGACTTGTATTCGAACCTGGAACCTCGACTGTCATGGTCGACGCCTCTACTAATTAGGCTATCGCAGACACCTGAACAGCCATGCTATCACTAAGTGTCTTAAAGACAACCAAGTAGTCTTTACCTAACGTTTGGTGTTTGCTCCAGTTTAATTTCTTTTTTTCTTATTGTGTGTTCATCAAACTTTCTGATGGTTTGGATAGGAGAAATTCACGATCTGTGAACCGGGTGTCCACCTCCCATTGGGCTTTCCTTCTTGACAACTTGGTTGTCTTTAAGACAACATGGCTGTTCAAGTGTCTGTGATAGCCCAATTGATAGAGGCATCGACCATGACAGTCGGGGTTCCTGGTTTGAATCCAGGTCGCGGAATTTTTCCATCAATTTTTCTAATTGGTAAACTGTTGCAATTCACACTCTGCTCTCGAGGTCTTGAAGCAAAACTGGTGCATTCATCACTTGGTGTGATCTGGCAGTCGCAGTTTCTTCTGTTGACACATTTGCATCGACGGCCACAGGGTCACTCACCACTTGCTTAGTTGAAGCAGTGTATTGGAAAAATCGATACAGCACCGAGTGAAGGGACTGCTTTCTCTGCCGCCTTTCCACTGTTTTTCTCAATAGTCTACTAACTCTCCCACTATTTCCATTTACTGCTCATTTTTAAAGCTTTTCAAGAAAATGTTAAATTCTAACAACTATCAATTCTAAGAAAAGCACAAAGGACAGGAATTAAATGCATTGTTAAAATTTCCGATGCCTTCTCGCTGATTCTCAGAGGAGGAAGATCCTTCCAGCTGTATGCTGACGACAGTTAATCTAGATTATCATAATGATTATACTGTAGATTATCATAATGTGACAGTTAATCTAGAGCAATATCCACACTTTATGAGGATGTTTAGCAGATGAGGATATGGCGCTGTTCTGGTATAGTTGTTATGAGTCTTTGGAATACTGGTGGAAGTGAACAGAAGTCACAACAAGAACAACAGGAAACCACTATTCCACATCAGATGTTTATTACAACGTATGCGCATTTCGGCAGCCAAGCTGCCTTCCTCAGCGTATACAAGAACTTGATCAGACCAGAGAAGTTCTGAGATAGAGTGGTCTTCTCATAGATAGTGGTTTCCTGTTGTTCTTGTTAATCTGTGTCCACAGTTTCTGGCTTCATCTCCTTCTATGAAGAGAAGTCTTCCATACCATTAGGCGAAACTTTAAATTATGGTCAGGAAATTAGAAAGCCCGAAGAATATTATATTTTATAAGAGAGTGGTCAACGATTTATGCATGTAAGTCGGGTGTCCTCAAAATATTTTTGTTAATGAAGTTTACAAAATGATCAGTCTTAAGATTCATTTACATGTCTTAATGAAATGTCTTACATAGATAACTATTTGATTGGTTGAATCTGGTATATTTTCTCCAATTTTTGTATTTAATGCCATATCATTTTTAGAATTCTGTGTTGCTATCACTACTGTTGAAACAAACAGAGCAGTCTATTGTTGCACAAACTTTGCCTTGCATTGTTCGTTAAGAGATATATATTTTTGGTCCATAATTTGAATTTAAATCCATGAATTATTATCGATAAATATTATTTTTTCGAAATCTCATGTAGACAGTGACCTTCCTCTTGCTTTGAAGATCAAATTTGCAAATTTCATCAAGATTGGACTATAGATTTATGTAAGAAAGAAACACACATGGACCTATCTGATCGCTATGCATCTCAAATTGGCTAGACCAATCTTGATGAAATTTTTCATGGTAATTCCGATGGACCCTGGGAAGGTTTTAGGTAGGTCATGGTGGAGATATCACGCTATATGGATAGCACACTCTACAATTCGTTACCCCCTCCCTAAAAGATGTTAATATGGTTAATTATGTAGTGCCACACCAGTAAATGTGTTACGTTTTGTAGTGCCACACCAGTTAATATGTTAAGTATACAATGCAACACCAGTTATTACGATGGCGAGCATAAAATTCACTTAAATTTAACTTGCTGTAACTTTTGATCCAGTGGCTCTTTTGGTGAATCTTTTGCTTATTATTCAAGACTCAACCTTCCTCTTTCCAACGAGATAA
>JAHWFO010022845.1:5795-17565 GCA_023313115.1 Rhysida immarginata
GGGGGGGGGGTGAATCCTCCCCCGGGGTTACCGGGGGGAGGGTCCCAAAGTCACAAGGTTTATTCACGCGCGCGTTGAAGATGACTAGATGCGGCGTGAATAAACCTAAGTCCAAGAGAACAGTCACAAACACTCACTCACAAATTCGAAGCACAAGGAAGTCGTCCTCAGTTATTGCTCGTCGGGTCGCTTCGTTGGACGCTCTGTCTGGCACTCTCTCTCGACTGTCATCTGCGTTGGGTTTTTATCGGCCGAACTGCTTTGCATTCGTTGAATAACTTTATTCTGTTGAATAAAATTATTGTCGGCGAATGAGCGTCTCCCAGCATTCCTCCTGCGTTGTTGGGCGCTTCGAAAAATCTTCGAAGGAGGAGAGAAGTGGCTGACGTCATTCTCCACCCAACACGATGCTGACCCCGCTCGATGGTGCTTAACTTCTGCCGTCGGCGTCGTCCGCTTCTCGTTTTTGTCAGATGGCTTCCTTATCTTCGTACGACGATGCGAAGCCCTAGATAAGTGATCTGACACAGCTAATTACTCCAAGGCTCACTCCTGCCCAGAACTGTCATGGCTCAATTTGCTTCACTTTTTGCCGCTGTTAACAATAGGATTCGGAGTCTATCTTTAATATACGTCATTGAGCATTATCTTTTTTATTGTATTTTTTAAATCTATATATATAAAGAAGGATGTTTGTGGGTCTGTCTGTGGGTCTGTTTTTTATACAAATCTACAGTTTTATTCCGATCTTGATAAAATTTCGCATACATGACCTTCAAAGCATGAGGAAGGTCACTGTCTACCTCAGATTTCGGAAAAATAATAAATATCGATAAAAAATCGATATTCATGGTTATGGCAAGGCATATTAATGAGAAATATCTCATGACCAACAATGCAAGGCAAAGTTTGTACAACAATAGGTATCAACAATGGTATCAACACGCAATTCACAAACGCTCTGCATGAACCAACAATCAATATCTCATGACTAACAATGAAAGGAAAAGATTGTGCAAGTGTAATTATCCCGGGCAACGCCGGGTACCTCTTCTAGTAATAAATATTAAATTAACTCAAATCATTGTTGATGACAAAGAATTTTAATTGTTGTATTGTTGATGTTCATTTGAAAGCACGGTCTATAGATATTCATGGTCATCGAGCTCCATTGTTAAAATGAAGCTAAAGTTTCTAGCTCCCGGTAGGGCGGGAACTCTATTGAAAAGTGGCGCTGCATGTACAATCTGCCCAACTGCGCCTGCAGCGCCACCCTATCGGCAGACAGAAACTTTACTTTCGTATTCAGTTTTAATGAAAATCTCTATCGCAGGTTGCGGTCGGGAATAGTGCGATCTATGCGGCACCTGGCGCGATCTGTTTTCCTTAGCTTCTCGAAACAATGGAAAATGGACGAAGCTCGATGACCATGAATATCTATAGACCGTGTTTGAAAGCATCTTATGTATTTTTCGTCCTTTTCTAAGCTATTTTAAGGTTTTTTCATACACTTTGAAAGTAATATTTTTAGTTAAAAATAAAATAAATACCAATTTTGACGTTTTTGATTTTTATTTATTTTTTAAAAATTTTGTTAACATTCTTTCTTTAGTAACAAAAAAGTTATCAATTTTTGGTCCGAAACAGACCTTAATTTTCCATAGTGGGACGGGGGGAGAGACGCAGAGATAGGGAGGGACAATTTAGCTTAAATACAGGGTGTTTTTGAATTGAGTACAGATTTTTTCGGAGATGATAGAAGAGGTCCTTAGAAGTATTTTTTGCCATATGAACATGGGGTCCCCGCAGCTCCGTTTACTTACAATACTGCATTAAACAATCAAATGACACCGGGACGCAGTTTTGGAAAGGTTTAACCGAAATCCATCGACAAGTACTCGTGCGGTCGGAGCTGCTTTGAATACTAGTCATACCACTGTATGGAACATTTTACATGACAACCTGCAACATCCGTTCAAGCTTCGAAAGGTGCAGGAATTATGTCCCAATGATCATGGTCCCCGGCGTGCTTTCGCGGAATGGTTTATGCAGCAACAGAATAGGATTCCAGACTTTCCTTCCATTGTTTTGTGGACAGATGAGGCAACGTTTACGCGAGAGGGAATGTTCAATAGCTACAATAGTCATCTGTGGTCTCATGTCAACCCATGTGCAACACATGTTAACAGTTTTCAGCATCGTTTTTCGTTGAATATTTGGGCTGGCATTATTCACAATGTCCTGATTGGACCATATCTCGTACCATGCCGTCTTAACGGGCAAACATACCTTGGTTTCCTGAAGGAGGAACTCCTTGGTCTTCTTGAAGATATTCCACTAATGACCAGACATTTGATGTGGTTTCAACAGGACGGCGCACCTTCGCATTACACAAGAGCAGTTAGAGATTACCTAAATGAGACATATCATGGTCGTTGGATTGGCCACCGAGATCGCCAGATCTCACACCTATGGATTTTTTTATGGGGAAGCATAAAATCAATGGTGTACTCCGAACCCGTAGATACCGAAGAAGAATTGGCGGCTCGTGTTGTTCGCGGCAGCAGGTGACATCAGCGACTGTGCAAATCAACTGTTTCCACGCGTACATCAGTCCATCATAAGGCGTTGCGAATTGTGCTATGAAGCAAATGTCGGTCATTTCGAACAATTACTGTAAAAGTCATGCAGTAGATTGCTTGTGTTAATTGTTAAAAATAAAATAATCTAGGCCTACCAACGCACACTGCGTCCCGGTGTCATTTGATTGTTCAATGCAGTATTGTAAGTAAAAGGAGCTGCGGGGACCCCATGTTCATATGACAAAAAATACTTCTAAGGACCTCCTCTATGATCTCCCAAAAAATCTTTACTCAATTCAAATACACCCTGTATAAATATTATTGATTGAGTACTTTAAATATAATTCGATAGATATATTAAAGGATACCTTTAGATTGCTTTAAATATTATTCCGAGAAATTTTCAAATCATTGCGGTAAAGATTTTTCTATCGAAAAATGGAAGGAAAAATTCTGCGACTGGGTTCGAACCAGGAACTTCGGCTGTCATGGCCAACGCCTCTACCAGTTGGGCTATCACAGACACCCGGACAGCCATGGTGTCTCAGGGTGTTTTAAAGACAACCAAGTTGTCAAGGTTGAAAGCCCAATGGGAGGCGGGCACCTGGCTCACAGATCGAGAATCTCTGCTATCCAACCATCAGAAAGTTTGTGGAACTCACAGATAAATTAATAATAATTAATGTTATAAACTAGAGATAAGCCTACCAAGCATCAGGTAAAGATTTTTCTATCGAAGAAGTAAAGAAAAATTCTGCGACTGGGTTCGAACCAGGAACCTCGGCTGTCATGGCCGACGCCTCTACCAACTGGTAGGCTTATCTCCAGTTTATAACATTAATTATTATTAATTTATCATTGCGGTGAAATGAATCGGGAGTGTCAGAAATGTCATGCAAAGCATTTTGGAAATTTATTGTGTTATCTATTTTTCATTCTTCAAAGTTTATTAATAAGCAAGATTGAGGCCACATCAATTACAGGTTTTTTTTCCTCAGAAATGTGATCGAATTTCGATCATTGGGGGATTCTAGTAATTATAAACTGGAGATTATAGGTAATGATTTGCCTTCCATTTTTCAATCGAAAAATCATTGCCTATGCTTGGAGAGCATCTCCAGTTTATAATTATCATTATTTACTTGTGAGTTCATCATCTTTCTGATGGTTTGGAGTGCAGAAATTCTCGATCTGCGGGCCAGGTTCCCGTCTCCCATTGGGCTTTCAACCGTGAAAACTTGTTTGTCTTTAAGACACCTTGAGACAGCTTGGCTGTCCGTAGTGTCTGCGATAGCCCAATTGGTAGAGGCGTCGGCCATGATAGTCGAGGTTCCTGGTTCGAATCCGGGTCGCAGAATTTTTCCTTCCATCTTTCAATCGAAAAATCATTAAATTTCGCTTGTTGAAAATAACGACTTTTTCTCAAATCCAACAAGTATATACCCGAGGATTGTCAGAAAGTAAAGAACGATTGGGTTATCTCAACAAAAACCAAGAGATATCAGAACACAACTTTGTTTGCAACAATACTAAAGCTGACACTACTACTTTTATACATAATCGCCGTTCTTATTAAGGCACTTCTCATAACGAGACAAGTTTTTCAATGCCGATGTTCTTTAAGCGCTTCATCACGTTGGAAGTGTGTGCCCACGAGAAACCCCTTCATTTTTTGGGAAGGTGAAAATCACTAGGCCCCTAGTCGGCACTGTAAGGAGGACGGTCAAAAAGGTCGCACTTGAAACGTTGCAATTCTTGTTGTGTTGCTGCAGCTAATGAGGCCGAGCGTTGTCATGAATCAACACAATCCCTGCAGACGACATTCCACGTCTCTTGTTTTGGATAGCGCCTTTTAAAGTTGCTTTTCTGTGTTTTGATGGAGAATGCCTATGAGGCATTCCATGGACTTGCGTCTGGATTCAGTCATTGGCGGCAGCTGAGTATAACATCGGTATTGAAAAACTTGTGTCTCGTTATGAGAAGTTCCTCAATAACAATGGCGATTATGTAGTTGTTGGAAACAAAGTTTTGTTTTGATTGAAATAATTGGTCTTGATAAAGCAATACGTTGTGAAAAATCCTTTATTCACCTACGCGTTTCGGCTAGGTAGCCATCGACAGGGCGCTTCCAATATATTTTCCATTTCACCCTTCTTCCTTCTCTTTTCGCTACTCCGCTTCCCTCCCTCTCTCCCCTAGCCCCCCCCCCCCCCCCCTTGCTCATGTTTAGCTTCATTGACTCTCCAACCTAGTTGTTTATTACCCTCCCCCTACCTCGTTTATTGCACCATATGGGTTGGTTCTTTCCCATTTGACGTCATCTTAATTTCTCATATTTCCCTTCCTTTTTACTTTCTTATACATAGTATAAGGAAGTATTGTAATCACGAAAAATTTCGACCTCCAGATTTTCACTGATCTTCACGTTTTAGGGTCCCTAGATTACGAAAAAGTGATTTCTGGAATATGTCTGTGTGTCTTTGTCCACGATAGCGTCCAAACGGCTAAAGCATCTGGAGGTCTGATTAGTTTTCCAGTGTAATCGGTGAACCGGAAGTATCAGTTTACTCCAGCGCCAAAATAAAAATTTTGAAATATCTCGTTAAATATTGCGTTTATGAAAATTTTGTGTGGGGTAAAAAGTGTTCTAATTTCAATTATAAACAATCTTTGTTAAGAAAATTTTTCAAAATTCCAACTGGAAATACCAGTTTTACTCTTGTCAAAGTCCAGTTTTTTGCGAAATAAGATGGTATAGGCAAATTTGGAATCTATACCAAAGTGTTTAGAAGCTAATTTGAAGTAACTTTAATTCACAAACTTTTTTAAAATTTCTATCGGAAGTAGATTTTTTAGACAGTTGTTTAATTTTTTTTCTGATTTTGGACCAGGTCATTTATGTATAAGAAAGTCGGGTGGTGACCACGCCTCATTTTTTCATTTGTGCCTCATTTCTGTTCAAACACCCTGTCGATGGCTATCCAGCCGAAACGCGTAGGTGAATAAAGGATTTTTCACAACGTACTGCTTATCAAAACCAATTATTTTAATCTTATATTCACAGCAATAGTAGACAACATGAACTTTAATTTTTTGTTTTGATGTCTGTAGTTTTAAGTTGAGATACACCCAATCGTTCTTTACTTTCTGGACGATCCTCGTAATATTATAAAAAAATCTTTAGTCCTATGTAATGTTACATTGAATACTTTAAAGACATGCTCTACTGTCTGTATAGCATATAAAGACGTAGAATTTCACTATACCGGAATATCTAAAAGTAACAGAAAATTTGAAAATTTAATAAACTGCAAAGCAATCCGATGCGATTGGCACAGAAGTGATATTTTTGGTTCATAATGAAGAAATTTAATACCAGAATAGTAACAATTCTGACCACTTCTTAGTAACAATTCTGACCACCCAAGTTATAGTATTCCTTTCCGTATGAATAACCTCCAAGGCTCCTGACTTTTCGACTTTTGGTTATGGGGCTATCAGAAATCAAAAGAGTACAGAGATAACTTCATTGGCCAAATTAAAAGACGATCATGTTTCTGCCTTACCAACTGCGATGATCTTTAATGCTGTACACAATGTCTTACTTGTTTTGCTTTGAATGGCTTTGCTATTGAATGAGGGCAATCACATTGAATATTTGTCAGCACTTCTTCCACGCCTCCACAGTTCATACGAATCTTCTGATTATTGAGCTCTCAACTTCTTTCTTCCACTACTCAACAATACTCACGAATCCACTTCACCTGAAAGCAACCGTAGCCAACGAGAAAGACAGAAAGCAACCATCGCCTACGAAAACAACGCTGTCGCTTCCAAGGTACGATGCGCACAAACGCGCACAAACATGCATCGTACAACTACGTGTACCTCCCTTGTTAGTGATAAAAGCATGCAGTGTTTAGGCATCGTGCAATTAAGGAAAACATTCCTATTTTCAAGAGGCGTTTTAACACAGCTGATAAAATATGCATATGCGCTTAACCGAACTTGGCTAAAAGACAGAACTTTTTAAACTTCATGCCAAACGGCAGCTAGAGAGAAATAGAGAGCGCTGTAGCTATTGAGCTTATCTATGGGGGAAAGTTTTTGACTCCCATTTTGCATTAGTCGTCGATTAATATCCGTTGAACTGAGCAAGTGTATAACCTGTTCGGCCTATATTGTGGGGGGGAAACAGACTTGGATGTTGACTTGGCTAGCGCGTCGCTCCTCATCTGCAGCTATCTGGCAAAATCAGATATCCGTTGTGTTCCATCCGTCCGATCCTCCAGATTTACCCCCAACAGACATTTCGTCATTCCAAACTTTATCGTCGTTGCTATAAGGCAACTGAGCGCCGTCAATCAAAATGCGTTCTAGGAGAACATTGGAAGAAGGGTTGAAAACGGCTTATGAAAAGGGGATAGGGTTTAAAATCTTGTAAAATGAGCAATAAAATATTTATATCAAAAATTCGGTCTTGTATGTAATACAGTAATTCCTATCTGTAGACATCAAATATAGCTAGGATAAATTTCTTTAAATCAAGCCACAGAGAGCAGTTTCTAGCGGATAAATTTTGGAGACTTTCACTTTATTTATTAAAAAATATTAGAATTCATTTAAATGTAAAACTGAAGTATTATCAGTGAAATAAAAAAATTTGTAAATTTTTCCGAGCGCGAATAGTTTTTAAACGCTGTATATTGTTTTTAATATTAATGTTTTTTTCCATTATCTCCTGGTTCTAGAGCGCGCATTATGTTTAATTTACTTTCAATGCTAACTATTCTTTGAAAGGGAAAAATTTACTTAACCCTTTTGCTGGGTAAAGCAGACAAAATTTCATTACCTTTACCTGCGGAAATCTGATTCATTCCACAGGGTTTATAAAACTTCTTGCTATGCTGGTATAAGTGGATAATTCCATCTTCTCAGAAATGAAATGAAATTTAATTAGGCAATGAAAGGGTTAAACATGAAGTGGTTGACATTTTTTTACATAACAATAGCAGAAAATTGATAAAGAATAATAATTGGATGTTCTATGAGGATTTTTATACACGCCATATCTCAGATGTTTAAATTATTGAGGCCTATTTATTTTTTTTTAAATGAGAAAACTGCTATAGAATTTCTAAGAACTTAGAATAATAATGAATTAAATTAGTAGGCTACGCAACTGAAAATGCTATAGCAACTCAAGCAAAAGCTTTTAATGTTTTGAAATCAATGAATCACCAACCTCATGCTAGCGATGCAAATTCCAAGGAATTTAGCCTGCATTCGTTGCAAATAGTGAAATGCAGTAGCACTGGCGTAAAATTTTTAAATTTTTACGCAAAAAAACAAAAACAAAAAAAAAAAAAACCGAAAAAAAACCACTGGTAATATTCAGTGCAATATTTTGAAATCATGACTTCTGACATCTTCGATCACAGATTTTTTGCAAGGAGAAGCATTTAAATATTTTGAATAAAATCGTGAGAATCCTTCTTTTCGGAGGCTGGTATAAAAGTATAAAAAATAATGATAATATTCTGTTTTTGCGTTAGACTTTTGCAAGCACTTGTTGCAATATGTGCTTCAATGTCATTAATTTTATCTATAATGGAATCGGGAACATTTTCCTTCGATTGATAATAGTGTTTTAAAATTGAAATTGCTGACAAAGCTTGTGTATTAAAAACAACAGTAAATGCCATTTCCTCATCAGATGAAAAATCATCAAGATTTAAGTCTTGAGGCTGCATACATTTTCCAAAATATCTGCATCAGTTAATTCATGAGCCACCATAAGAAAGCATCGCGGAAGGGAAGTAAAAATGTTGGTCCCGTGTAGTCGTTTGCCGGCTGCACGTTAAAGAACCCTTGTAAGGCAAAATTTGCCGCCCCTATAACCCTGTCCTGAAATGATCATAGAAGTTGAAAAGGACGTTAATATCAAAAAAAAACAAACCGCCTGTAACATCAAAATCAAAATCTTCAGGAATGGCTTGAAGCTTTTGCGAATTTTGCCACACTTCTTGAGGATCCACATCTTCATCATTCCCGGTATTTTAAAATTCTGGAAGAATGACATCGAAGTTGATTTTTTTCTTTGATGCACTGAATGATTATTGATTGCTTAACATTTAAAATTGGCGTTCCGTATAAAGTATCCAAATGCTGTAGTAAATCGCTATCCAATACAACGAACACTAAATGTTAATCCTGAGGATTATCGCAAAGAATGTAGATCAAAATTCAGAAATAGCATCTTCCCACCTCATACTGCATTCCAACCAAAATATGGGAACATGCAGATATGTGGGGATTGCAAAATTTAGTTCGTTATGCCGAAAAATTTGTAATATTGAAATTCGTTATAGCGAAGATTTTTAATTATAATCCTCTATTAAAGAAATAGTGAAGATTATGTGGATAGTAGGTATGTTAAACATAATGATAAATAAATACTCTTTAGCCACAACAAAGATTAAGTTGAAATAATACAACCTGGTAAATCTGGAAGCGCCTTTCGAATGCCCTGCATTCATCATTCAGCAGTCTGAAGGCGATACTCGAGGAAGCCTACAGATCTTCCAGACCATGGGGGAGAGAATTCCGGAAAGAAAAAAAATAGTGCAAATTTTTACCACCAGGTGAAAATATGGCGCAGTGCTATGACAAATGGAGATTTTAAAGTTTTATGTTTTATACAAGCAGGCAAGATTTTTGTTTGATTACAGCATATGTTCAATATGTCCGCCCCCGTAGGTTAATGCCATGCTGGAAGCGTAACACAGCATGATCAATTGCTGCATGAAGCATTTCCCAGAGAATGTCTGATACATGTCGTCTAATGCTGGCTTTAAGCTCAGATACAGTCCGTACGCTTTGTTGATAGACCCGATCTTTCAAATATTCCCAGAGCCAAAAATCGCACGGGTTCAAATCCGGAGAACGTGAAGGCCACGCATCTGGAAAACTTCTAGAAATCACACGATCATCTCCAAAGTTGGTACGAAGCAGTTCCTTCACTTGTAGACCAATATGAGGAGGTGCTCTATTTTGCATGAAGACAATGGTTTACAAGCATCGTCGTTCTCGCAAGGCAGGAATCACAGGTGTGCAAAAAGTACACAATACCGTGCACTTTTCACAGAACTTCCTACAGGACCTCGTTGTATCACTTCCTCAAAGAAAAAGGGGCCTAAAATAAAATCAGCGGTGAATTCACACAATAGAGTCACATATTCAGAATGCAATGTCTTTTCATGCACGACATGGGGGAGCGAGGCATCCCATATGCGGCAGTTCTGCGTGTTCACCGCTTCTTCTAGGGTGAAATGTGCTTCGTCTGACCATAGAATATTCCACGGCCACAGGTCATCAACAATCATCCTCGCCATAAAGCGATAAGCTATGTCAGTGCGTTGAGGTTTTAGCTGTTGTGCCAGATGAATCTTGTATGGGTACCAATGCAAAATGGACCGCAAGACCTTTCGCACCGTGAACCATGGGATGGACAATTCGCGTGCCGTTGCTCGAGCACTTGTTGCAGAATGTTGAGAAGAGGAAGCTCTGTCCACCAATCCAACAGTCAATTACTTCGTCTGCTATCGCCAAATCACCAATCGATTCGTGTTTCTTTATCATTTTTCGCAACCCAGTATCTAACATGGGCCCTTTTCGCAGTCGTTTTAGACGACGATATGCTCGCAATGCAGCTGGACTGCTGCTATCATTCTGGTAAAACAACTTTACCAACAGTGCGCGTTCGTTCTTGCTTAAAACCATGATCTTTCGTGAAAGCTTTTCACTAAACATAATGTAATAAATGGGTCAATCCATTCCATGTTGACTTTCTAATTTGAATAAACTTTCTGCTAATAAGGCCGATATTGAGAATGAACATATGCTCTAATCAAACAAAAACCTTGCCTGCTTGTTTAAAATAATAAAACTATGTTAAGATCTCCATTGGTCATTCCACAGCACCACATTTTCACCTGGTGGTGAAAATTTGCACTAATTTTTTTCTTTCCGGAATTCTCTATCCCATGGAATAGCATATATTTCAATTTGCATCACAATCGGTTCATTAGATTTTGCTCTAGAGGGCTCTGAGTAGGCGAACTTATTTTATAACCACCCTGCTATATTTAAAAGCTACACTACATATAGGTCTTGTATTATAATTCATGCTAGTTACAATAAGTAGAACAGTTACAAATGCATTCGCAGATCACATAGAAACTAAACGATTTAAAAAGTATAGTATTCATTATATGTTTCATGTGTTTAGAGCTTCATGCATTGATTTCAGTAGCTGGCATTTGGCTTTACATTTGCTAAGTAAAGAAATACGCAGTCGCCTGACGGGATGAGAATCAATACACCCTTACTTGTAGCAAGATGCTCGAAAAACGAGTCAGAAAAGTAAAAAAACTCTCGCGTTTAGAAAACACAAACAAAAAGTCAAAGGCAATAGCAAGCTAAATGTTAAAAAAAAAGTTTGGCTTTTAAATTCATTTTTTCACTGATGGAAAAGGGCAAGGGTAACGATTTTTTTGTTATTTAATGCCTGGTAACAGATTAAGTGCCAGGGGCAATTCTTCCATTTATTAGTTCTGAAGCTTTTCAGACCGAATTGTTTGTAGCACGAGAAAAAGAAAACTTGAGAAGAGGAGAGGAAAAAAAGAGAAAAAGAGGGGCGCGGTAGGGGAAAAAAAAGGAAACCTAGAAGGAGAAAACGTAAGAAAAGATCTAGGGTAACGTAAAGTGGATCCACATCGTAACCTTGCATCCACTGATGGTTTTCAACGTTTCCTTTTGCCCCGGTAAACCCCACCTCAATTCCCCCTCTTCTTCGTTTTGTCCGTGTACAAATGGACTACCAACACTACGGGAAAAACAAGACTCACCCACACGTGATGTCATCGCGTTGGTCCTAAAAGAGAACCTTGTACCTTCTGAAAATTGCCACATCCTTATTAAAAATGGATGGCCATCTCACTTAACGTCAAAGTAGACTAGACATGGGCGATCCATTCTCAACCTCCTCCCCAACCACCTTCCTTTTCCCTCCTCTTTCAACCCCAGTATGCACAAACACTCTTAAGCATCACGGTCGGCTTGGAATTAAATATTGAAACTGTAATTTTTGGTGCGTAGCTTCCCCCGACCACCTCCAAAGCAATTAA
>JAHWFO010022847.1:719-16952 GCA_023313115.1 Rhysida immarginata
TTCTCTCTATACGTTAGCCTATTTAAATAGTAATTTACAATTTAGTTCTCATATTTATTTATTTACTCTCAAGTGTTTTAAAATGTTGGTTAATTCTACATATCCATAACAAGAAAATGTGCTCCCTTTATCCGCTTTGGCGGTAAAATCATTCTTGTTTATTTTTTCATAGAAAAAACGTGGAAAACATTGATTTTTGAGGACTAAAAACAAAAAGTTGAAAAGACCAAAATTAAAAATATTTACAAAATTGCACATTTTTTTAGTCTTTACGCCATAAAAAAATATTTCAACGTATTTTCTACGATTTTTGTCTCATTTTTTTTTTTTTTTCTTTATTTTATTAATTATTTTCCCTGAAAAACACTTTTTTTATGTTTATTTATCTGGTTTACGTTTTTTTTATCTATGATCTTAACCGATTGTAAATGATCTTAACTGATTTTATGAAACGATTGTAATAACTGTTCTTAACTGATTGTATGAAAGAATAGTATTTTATTATATTCTATTGTATTATGTAATTTATTATCAGTCCTTCGGACCATGAAATTTTACAAAAAAAAAAGGAAACAAATTTAAACTTTACAAGAAATAACTGTTCGTTGAATTATCCCGTGAGGAGGGATGCGGTTACACATTTAGGTAAAAAAATTACTCAGATTCGTCCTCAGAGCTTGCTACACAGCCAGAGCCTGTAGATGGTAGGAGACGTGCGTTAGTTTCAGGTGGAAACGGTTTACTTTTTTTCCTGTCAATGCGCGCATACTTGTCAAGAAAGGGTCTGAACTCAACAACAATCTGTTTATGATATCTCTATTACATGCTTCTCGTGAAAAATTTTGTGCGAATCCTTGCCGGTAAGTGCGAAAATGCTTATTTCGAGCTTCAGCAGCTTCCTCAGAGAGTTGCCCTGTGGGCAATATGGCATGTTTTATAATTTCCACATCATGCACTAAAATTTTGTGTAATGTTAATTCCTCTGTACTTATTTGTTTCCTTAAGTATTCTGTTTTTCTCCGTTTGGTGCGGTCACAGGATTCTGAGAAAAGTTTTGTTGGCCTACCACCAGGAAAACACGACGTCATCATTGGTATTCGCCTCTTGCAAGTTCGATCGAAGCACCACCTGGCGGGAATGTGAGTAAACTATTTGTGGATACGTTGTGCTTGTCTTTTATGGGCGGTCGCAAATTTATATCAATTTGAACGATTTTATTTTGTGTATAAATTTTCTGAATTGACTTAAATATGCCCTGCATGATATACTGCGAAATAGAATGTTCAAATTCATATTATAGACGCCCAGAAGGAACAAAATATTATTCATTTCCATCTGAAAACAGGTTTCGTCAGCAAAGACAGCTATGGACAAAGCGATTAAAGGAAAGAAGTATTTCGGGTCTTGTGACATTAAAATTAACACATTGGAAACCGTATTTAATAAGGAAAGAACATTTTCATTTCATTCAGCTCCCAGTCTCATGACCACAAATACTTTGAGAAACTTCACGTTGGTGGCGCTCGTGCAGCTTGCAAGAGGCGAATAGTAACAACACCTCGTAACCAGCTATCATTCTTCTTCTCAAACACGTCTCTTTTCTTGTAAGCAGCTGCCCATTTTATCTTGAAGTCCGATTTAAAATGAGACAGTTTTTTGTTTCAAAATAATACGTTCGCAGTTCGTAATTTCAAACACATAATCTTCCAAATATTCCAGTTTTTGTCTATTTGCTTAATTGGACATTAAAGCAGGACATCATACATAGATTTTTTTGTAAATATCTTACTCTCCGAAGAAGAACCTAGAGCAAAGTAAAGGAAACTAAAATAAAACTGTGAAAGATTGAAAATGTGTGTACACAGGAATTATTACTTTTCTCCGTTTCCATTTCCTATTTGTTCTTATTTCCTATTTGCAATAATCGGGAAGACTGTAATATCTTGCGCGCAGTTTAAAAAAAAATCATAAAAAATAAAACGCTGAACTTCCGCTACTTTTTTCTTTTCAGCTAACATGTTAAGATGTTATATAACAAAATTCCGTTTCATTTTCTGCTCAGACGAACCCGGAAACATAACAAAAACACTAATTTGTAAAATTTATTGACTGAATTTTTTTTTTCACTTCAAATTACACCTCAAAGAAGACAAAAAAAAATGATTCCTAGGACATTTTAACAAGTGAATAATACAGTACATAATTTCCCAACATGTCCCATTATGAAAATGTTTCCTAAAGGCAGAATTACTCCACTTAGTCGTCGATTAAAATTATGCGGTTTTTAGAGCGCCGAGATTCGCAACGTGCAACGAAAAATAAGACGAGATTCCGACTGGCAAAACAATTGAACCAGGTACAATGACGTCTTAAAGAGCTAATATTTGATGTACCATCTATTGTACTGTACCCTCATGTCATTGCAATTGTTGAATTGTGAATTCAAGAAATCAAGTTTATGGCCAGCTTTTAGTGTCAAATACTCCACTGTGCGCAGTTACTATTTAAAGAATATTTTTTACCAAGAGGTCACAACAAGAATTACAGGAACATTTTAATTACGAACTTGCTCCTTTCCCATTGTCACTTTTTGATGAGGTTGGTATGCGTAAAACTAAGAAGTCGTCTCTTTATGAAGCCTTTTGCTGAGTGTGACCTGCCTGCAGATACTGTGTGTTATTGATGGAGGATTCTGGATACACAGAGTGGTGTGGCAACAGCAAGAGACGTTTAAAACCATCGCAGACAAGTACATTGACTACATATAAACACTACAATAGAAATCTTATAATTGTATTTGATGCATACCCTGAAAACGGAGAAAGAAGTACCAAAGCTGCTGAACGTTCTCGTCGATTAACATACAAGTCACCGGAGATTATATTTGACGAAACAATGCCTGTTGTCACAGCCCAAAACAAGTTTCTGTCAAATGATAAGAACAAGGGCCGACTTATCACACTGCTCAGGGATAGATTTTTAAAGGAAGAAATCCAGACGTTACAAGCTGAGGAAGACGCTGGTACACTGATAGTTAGTACAGCTATTCAGGCATCCTCTGAAGGGGACTTGGTGAAGATGTTGACCTGCTGGCTATTCTTACTGCTTAACTGGTTCCAAAAACAATGTACAGTTCCTGAAGAAAGGAAAAGAAAATACTGGAGACAAAGTGTACACACCATGCTCTTTCCAGTACAACTCAGATGTAAAGAAAAACATCCTTTTCATTCATGCCTTTAGTGGGTGTGATATCACTTCAGCTTTCTTTAAGCCGGGTAAACTGAAGTTCCTGAAGCTGCTTCAAAATAATGCAGAAATTCAAGAAGCTGTGTCTGTTTTTAATGATGCAAAGGCTGAACCTAAGTGGATTGCCGAGGCTGGAAAGAAATTTGTTCTACAACTATATGGTGACAGCGACAGTAGGTCACTTCAAGAACTGAGGTACCACTGTTTTGCAAAATCACTTAGAAACATTAACTTTAACATGGCGTCTCTGCCTCCAACAGAAGCTGCTCTTCAGTATCATTCTTATCGAACCTATCAGCAAGTTCAGAAATGGTTGGGAAAGGACTTGTTGGCAACAGAATGGGGCTGGAACAGAACTCAAGAAGGACTAGTTCCTATTCCAACAGATAAAGAACCTGCGTCTGCAGACCTTCAGAGCATCATTTCCTGCACATGCGATAAAAGTTGCACGACAGGTGAGTGTAGCTGTAGGAAAGCTGGTTTAAATTGTTCAGCCCCTCCGTGGATACTACCTTGATGTGGTAGAGGGGCTTGAGTGCCTCAATGATGATAAGGGCTATGCTGGATAGGGCCACCCATTCCAGACAGGCCTTAGCTGAGAGGTCAGATTAAAAGTGTCCGGTCGGTTGTGGGGGCCAGTACGTCCACCCGCGTGTTTGCCGTGCGCGGTGGCCCGAACTCGGGGGAAAGGGGGATCCTGGTGGTTGAGGGAAGGCTATCCGGAACAACACACCACTTTAGCCCTTGCTTCTCCGAGAGAAGGGAATCTGAAACAAGCCCGTTCAGATTAATCGGCTGGTTGGACCTCCTCGGAGGTCCGGCTTGAGGGTTAGGCTATGTGTATATCCACCCGTATCCCTGATGCTGATGCGCATCTCCTTGTTGGGCTCGGTGGTGCGTGGGGAGCGAGGGGGCTGAAAAATATTTCCTTTTACTATGGAAAACAATTCACGCAAGAAGAATGATTTACCGATTCAGTATAACAATCGTAGATTTTTGGTGATAGCTTGCGCAGATGGTTCATCGTTTAAAGGAGTTTCTCCATTTTTGCTAAAGACTTAAAGCAGCGTGTTGGTGATGTGAGGCAAGTAAAAAGACTGTATAACGGACATCTACTTATTGAGATTGCTAAAGACACTCAGGCAAAGAAGTTACTTTCTACGAAGAAATTAGCAGGGAAGACTGTTTCAGTGTCCCCTCATGCAACTCTGAATTTTAAGAGAGGTGTATTTTCCTGTTCCGACCTTGAGGGGCTAGACGATGAAACTTTAAAGAAATAGTTAAGTGATCAAAATGTAAACATCAAAAGGATTATCCAGAAGCGCTCTGGCAATATTGTACCGACTCATTCGTTTGTTGTGACTTTGGAAGGTATTACACCACCTAAGTTTATACGTTTAGGTTTAGGGGACACGAAACATGTAAAGAGACTGTTTAATGGTCATCTATTGATCGAGGTTGTTAAGGATGAACAAGCTATTACCCTTTTATCCTTAAAAAACTTTGCTAGGACAGCCGTTTCGGTTTTTCCTCACGCAACCTTGAATTACAAGAAAGGAGTTTTCACGTGCCAGGACCTGGAAGGAATGGGGGACGAGGAAATCATTGCCGAATTGGATGATCAATCTGTTGTTGACATTCGCCGGATCGCTCCAAGGGGGAATGGTGTTCCTCATCCTACGCATTCCTTCATTGTTACCTTTTAGGGAACAGTTTTGCCTGATACAATCTATATCGGCTATATCCACTGTCACGTGAAACCCTTTATCCCCAACCCGTTGCGATGCTTCCAATGTCAGAAGTACGGCCACTCGAAAACAAACTGTCATTTTAATGCAGTTTGTTGCAAGTTCGGTCTGCCCGGACATGAGATAGAATATTGTTCAAACGAGTTTCGGTGTTGTAATTTTAAGGGAGCCCATTCTGCCATTTCAAGAGACTGTCCTATTTGGCGGAAGGAAAAGAAAATCCAATAGGTTCGTGTCCTTGGGGGTTGTTTTTTTCCGGAAGCACGTAGGCAGGTAGAAAAAAATGAAGTCCATAATTATGCATCAGTGGTTAAGAGTCGTCCTTCTATTAAGTCAGTTGGAACAATGACTGATTTGAGTATCGCAGACTTCTCCTGTGGAACTTCCACCTCCACAGTACCATCTGTTAGCACTAGTCGGACTTCGAAATCAATTACACCACCTGGAACTCCTCCAAAAGCTTCGGAAAGGGAAGATGGCAAGAAACGCGCATCAGAGGTGTCACCTTCCTCTGATCCTTCCAAAAAACGTGTAGTAGTTTCTACACCAAATTCTCCAGTTCTCGGGGGAGGGCCAGACTTCCCTTTAAACTTACAGGTGTCTCCTATTGAGGAGCTGCATTTATCTCGGGAGTTTAAACATACATCTTAAAACCTTCATCATGGCACTGTCACAATGGAAGCTTAATGGATTCTTTTGTCGCTTAGAAGACCTCAAGCCCTTAGTCAATAAGTTCTCCTTATTGGCTTTGCAAGAAACGTTCCTCTTGCCATCCCAGTCTCCTACCCTAAAAGGGTTTAATTTTATTACGAAGGATTATACATCGGGAAATAAAGCCTGTGGTGGTGTTGCCATCTTAGTTCAAAGATCTCTGCCTTTTACTACCATTAATTTAACATCTAATCTCCAGGCGGTAGCAGTTAGAGTCTTATTCAAAGATCTCTCACCTCTAACTGTATGTTCACTGTATCTACCTCCGGATCCATATACGGATGAAACATCGTTGTCATCTCTGCTGTGTGAACTCCCAAGCCCCTTTTTAATTCTGGGTGATTTTAACGCTCATAATCCCAGTTGGGGGTCTATAAAACTCTCTGAAAGAGGATATATGATAGAGAAAGTTTTGAATGCTTTTAACATCAACTTGTTAAAGGATGGCTCTCCAACATTCCTCCACTCAGCCACTCTGTCATGCATCGATCTATCTATATCCTCTTCATCTTTCACACCTAATTTAGCCTGGAGCGTATTCTTAGATTTACATGGTAGTGATCATTTCCCGATCAGTATTTCCCTGAGTTCTTCTACTTCTTCCAACCCTCTACCACGTTGGAAATTGGATAAGGCAGACTGGCAGGTCTTCCAATCTCATCTACAGTTTGAGAATAAAACACCATTTCCATCTGTAGATGAGGCTGTAGAGGATTTCACTTCCCGCATCCTCCATGCGGCAGAACAATCCATTCCTAAGTGTAGATCCTCTTACACGAAAATTCCAGTGCCATGGTGGAATGAAGAATGTGCTCTAGCGGTTCGAGAACGTAAGAGAGCTCGCCGCATTTTTTCCGCACAACCCACTCTTGAGAATCTTATTACTTACAAGAAAAAAGGGCCAGTTGTAAACAAATCATTTCCACAAATAAGAAACTCTGATTATATCTCCTCCATTAATAAAAACACTCCCCTTCAAACTGTATGGAACATGATTAGAAAAATAAATAGGAAAAGACTCGGATAAACTCCCTTCTCTCATTGAAAATGGCCATACATACTTTTACCCGAATGAGGTAGTTAATATCCTCGGAAGGACATTTGCTGAGGTTTCACAAATAAAACATTACTCAGCCTCCTTTCAAAGACGAAAACGTATCGAAGAATCGCATGCTATAAATTTGAAATTTCGAAACCTCGTAAAATATAATTTCCCGTTTTCTTTACGGGAGTTGCATTCTGCTCTTCGTTGCTCCAGAGATTCTGCACCAGGCCCAGATAGAATCTTATACTCTTTCCCCAAACATCTCAAGAGGGAAGCTTATGCTCACCTTCTCTCGTTATACAACTACATTTGGTCATAAGGAGAGATTCCAACTTTGTGGAGAGAAGCAGTTGTTATTGCTAATCCAAAACCGAATAAGGACCACTCTTGTCCGTCAAACTATCGACCAATAGCGCTAACCAGCTGTCTGTGCAAAGTCTTGGAAGGGATGATCTCTGTCCGATTTATGTGGTACCTGGAAAAAAACCACCTGTTGTCTAGGTTTCAGTGCGGTTTCCGCAAATCCCACTCAACTGTTGATCACATTCTTCGGTTGGAGCATGAGATTCATTTCGGATAGAGACATAGACAACATGTCATAGAGGTTTTCTTCGATCTGGACAAAGCCTACGATACAACCCGGAGGCATGGAATAGCAATACTTTTGCGGAAATACTGCCTTACAGGACATCTTCCCTCTTTCCTGTGTAATTTCATGGCGAATAGAACCTTCTGAGTTTGCGTTGGGTCAACACTCTCAGACCCTTTTACGCAGGATAATGTGTCCCACAGGGAAGTGTGCTGAGTCCCTTCCTTTTCCTCATTTCTATTAATGAGGCTTGTTTACAACTTCCATCTACTGTGAACTATTCCTTGTACGTTGACGTTATCGCCATTTACTGTCGAGGGTGCTCAATGTTCTTTATTGAGCGTCAACTGCAACTGGCCATCAACAAGCTTGTTACCTGGAGTAGGCTTTAAATTTTCACCCCAAAAAACAAGGGTCGTACACTTTTGCTTTTCTTACTCTTTATGGATCCCCTATCTCAGTGGTGGACTCCCACAAATTCTTGGGTCTGACCTTTGATAGAAAATTATCATGGCTCCCACATCTTCGTAATTTAAAAGCTAGATGCTTACAAGCCATGAATGTTTTGCGCTCTATTTCCGCTACCAAACTGGGCGCTGATAGGAAGATGCTCTTATTTTTATACGGCTCCCTAGTTAGATTTAAACTGGACTATGGAAGCCTTGTTTATGCCTGTGCTTCAAAGAGCAACTTGAAACTGTTAGATCCCATTCATAACCTAGGCATAAGAATTGCCACAGGAGCTTTCCGTACAAGACCGGTAGAGAGCCTTTATGTGGAGGCTTCTGAGCCCCCATTATGGTTTAGAAGAGCCAAACTTCGCCTTAAATATGCTCTTCGAATATATGGTGAAAGTCTGCACCCAGCTTTTGCCGGTTTATATGATAAACCTAATATCCCTCCACATCATACCTTTAGAAGCATAAACAATATGCTCAAAAATCTTTTGGAGAGCCTCAATTTCTCATTTCCAGCCTTGCATAGCCGTGAGGTCAGAGATGTTCCTCAGTGGATTCTCCCCAACCAGATATAAATTACAACTTGTTTGCTGGGAAAAAATCTACTTTTATGGAAGCTGAAATCAAGGCACTTTTCAGGAATTTTTTAGAATCCCTCTCTGATGGCTTCCACATATACACAAATGGATCCAAATCAGAGGACGGAGTCGGCTGTGCGTTCCTTAAAGATAATTTGGTATTTTCTTATCATGTGCCAAACGAATTTTCCATTTTCTCTGCCGAATTGCTAGCCATAGCCAGAACGTTAGAGTTCTCTTTTAAATATCCAAATTCCATCTTTTGGATTTTCTCCGATTCCCTGAGCGCCTTACAATCCTTGGAGTCATTCAATACAGACAATCCTTTTTTTATAAGAATCCAGGAATATCTTTATTACCTGGATCTCCAAGGTACCAGAATTTATTTTGTTTGGATCCTTAGCCATATGGGTATCCAGCAAAATGAACGGGTCGACAAGGCGGCAAAACACGTTATTGCAGACTTACCTATCTCGGAGCTACTCTCAATCCCCGAACATTTGTTCCCGGTCATCTACAAGAAACTCCTATCTTCTTGTCAGGAGTCTTGGCCTCTTAACCCAGCGAATAAATTATATGAAACTAGCAAACCCGCGCCCGGCGTTGCCTGGGCTTTTTAAATCATGAAATAAAAATACAGTATAGGTAAATTTTAAAAAACATTTATTTAATGTCAAAATATTAATGGAAGTTTTTGGACTACACCTAAGTCTTGAGTATTTCCTTATAAACGACATTTAATGTTGTTGCATCTTGACTGCAAATGTATAAATTTCTAGGGTCGCTAACTCTAGAACAGGCAACATACAGTTGGCCATGTGAGAAACAATCTTCTTGCAAATTTTAGTATTTGATGTAAAAGCCTTAGACAAATTCGGCACATGTTTTACCATCCGTGAAAGAAACAGGATGGCAACTCCTATGAGTCGTGCGTGAGTTTTTTTTTCAGTGACGCCCTCTGGATTCTTAAGTGAACAATACCGAAAACGTTCGGTTTCGCTTCGCATGGTTTCTGTTTACACAGAAGTTAGAGGAGAAAAAAGCATGGCAGCCTATCGCAAAAATATTACGTATTTCATTGAGTTCTTTTGAATTTTTTTGTGTTATATATTTTTTCTTTTTTATTGCATTAGTTTATTGAAATATTAAGTTGTGGAGTTACAGTATAGATAAATTTTAAAAAACCTTTATTTAATGTCAAAAAATTAATGGAAGTTTTTGGACTACACCTAAGTCTTGAGTACTTCCTTATAAACGACATTTAATGTTGTTGCATCTTTACTGCAAATGTATAAATTTCTAGGATCGCTAACTCTAGAACAGGCAACATACAGTTGGCCATGTGAGAAACAATGTTCTTGCAAATTTACTCAGCTATTAAGTTGAAGTAGAATTAGCTTACGTTTGTTTGTTTGCTCAAGAGATGGCGCTAAGCGTTTCGATCGCCGATCACCATATGATGAGCAGCCATGTTTACGCGTTTTGAGAGCAATTAACGTAAATAATTTAATATAAAACCAATTTTTATGTATTAATACCTAGCTTACAAAGTTTCAACATAAATCCCCTAACAAACAAAACTTGTTTCATAAAAATCGATGCAGTAGTTCTTAAGGTTATCGAGCACATACACCGGGGAAGTGACTTAGATTTATACTATGTATAGAAGATAAAATCTTGTAAACATTCCAAGGAGGAGCTTTAGCAGTGAAGCAGAAATACATTTATACGTTTATTAAAAAGAATTTAACCCCCCCCCCCCCCGCCCGAATAGGGGAAGGCAAGTGGCAGATCCTACGGTCATCTATTTTTACCCCTTTATCTGCACTTTTTATCTCTCCCTAAGTTTTTTAATCAAGAAAATTGATTTACTCGAACGTAATATGTATAAAATGTAAAAACCTCGTATCTTCTTTCCTTTTTCATCATTTCCGAACGTATGATATATATGGCCATATGTTGCCATAGTTCTAAGGATCAAGTGCCCCTCACCCCCGCAAATCCGAGCCCTCTGGAACAATTGGGTCTAGAGGAATTTGGATACTGAATTTCACGCCTTTACGTACCTAAATAGCACATAGATATGTTGTCCTCTCTGAATCCCACCCCCGTTATTCCGACCCCAGTGTACCAATCAAAACCAAACTAAATAGTGCAGCTGGTCATGCCCATCGGAAGCTACATTCCGACTTTCGACCTTCTACCTCAAAAAATGTAGAAATTATGAAGGGGTACCCAGTTAAAACATTATAAAACCAATAAGTAGCTCCATTCTTTGGCTACTTAATATTATAGATTATGAACACATGAGCAATCGTGCGTCGACAAAGCGATTTCACGTGCGCGCGCCGATGTCAGTATTGGTTAAAAGATGAACAGAAGGTAACAATGTATTCCTTCTTGATAAATCGATTGTTATATGACATGCCATTAGCTTGGTTATTCTTTACACTTACTGTTTTAGCACGTGAATTTGACTTGAAGGGGTCCACGAAAAATTCTGAAAAATTGATACGGCCGAGCTAAGACTTTGATGGTCATCTTTCTGAAAACAGAATTTGAAAAAGTTAATTCGTTTTCAAGTTATCGTGTAAACGGCGGACGGCCGGATAAACGTACAGACCAAGGGCGCATTCTTATAAGTAGCTTTTATGCTAAAGCTCCTAATAAAGCGTGCCATGACACCGTGATCCATACCTTGTCTAACAAACAGGCGAAAAGATGTTGTTCTTACTCGGCTTAGGATTGGTCACAACCGTCTTATTAAAAAAAGACCCAGCTCCATTGTGCTCCTGTGGAGCAATGCTGACTATTAAACATATTCTTATACAGTGCCCTTTACACACTAATTTACGACGCTCATTAGGGCTGAATTATCCACTAGATTTTTTATTGGGGAACAACTCTATGATTTTTAAAAAAGTGTTTCTATTTTTAAAATTATTCATGTTTTTAAATTCATATAGTCATCCTTTTATTGTTTTTGTATTGTATATATCTAACCATTAAGTATGTTTTATTTTATTTTATTTAGTGCCCTTTACACACTAATGATTTATACTGCCCTATATTAATATTTCTTATTACGGGAGAACCCTGGGAAAAATGTCTGTTTTTAAATTTATTATTGATTTTAAAATCCTTAGTCATAATTTTTATTTTTTTTCCATCTTTGTCATTCACGTTTTTATGAATGTTTTTCATCTGATTTTTTTAAACTTTGGGGCTCATATATGGGTTTTTAAACTTTTTGTCGGGCGCAAAATGGCCATAGCAGCCGACGCCCTAAATGGTCTCTCCAATCCTCTAATAAGCGACAGGAAATTAAGCCCACAATCAAATCCGGAATTCTCCAGTTGTTGGAATTCCGCATACAATCAGATCCGACGCGAAGAAGTAGTATTAGCACGACTTCGCATAGGACACAGTAGACTTACACATTGCCACCTTCTTAAAAATGATCCGCATCCTATATGTCCATGCAAAGCTCCCCTCACTATTAAGGATATTTTAACAGACTGTACTTTAAGCAAGACCTTAAGATCAAGTATGGACCTAGAAAAACGTATTGCGGAACATCTCTCGAAAGACTCATCTCATATTAAAAAGATATTTTTATTTTTAAAGAAATTATCCCTTTTTAAACTCATATAAACTCGGTTGATCATATCTTTTTAGCTGTGTTCTTGGTTTTTATATCTGGTTTATTTTTTTACCTTTTTATGCTGCTTGTTTTTAGCCTACTTTCATAGTTTTTAATCATCTAATCACCTTTTTATTTTATAGATTAGACTCCTGTCATACGACTGGGCGCAAATGACCAAAGAAGTTGACGCGCCCTAAAACTCTAACAAACCAAACCTTCAAGTGTTCAGAGATGTGCTTGAACTGCCATGGATTGTCATGCTTAAATTCAGAAGCTGTTTATGAGCAACAAGAATGTGATGATTGTATGGACAAGCAGTTACAATATTTGTTCGAGTCTACATAATAATAATTGTAATTTTTTGTTTCCTGTTTGTGGAAAGTCATAAAATACGTTTCTCATTAAAAATAAAATTCTTCATAACTTATTGGTTCCTTGGTATTCTACCTGCACGCATTCTTACCACTCATGCTTGAAATAAGAACTTGCAATAATCTGTGAAGTTTCATAATAACAGGATCGTACATTAGACTAACACATGGACTGTCTTTGTAGGCTTGTAGTGCTTAAATGGTTAGTTCTACATGAAAAATGCATAGAACATTTTTTCTAGAAAACCATCTAGGGAATAAGTTTTGTAGGAAGAGTTTTGCTATGTAACTAATAGTAAGTGAGATATTTGGAAAAAAATTAATTTTAGGCGCCATTTTTCCAAGATGGCGGCAAGATCCGGGGGGTAGAAGGGTGCAAAATGAATATGTTGTACACAACAGTTTTAATAACATTAAAATTTGTTCCAGCTTTCCCTAATTCTTTTCCTTATTCAACCCCTTTCCAGGATAGTACAACTGACCGGTATCTCAAAAGGTCAGGTCTCCAAGGTGTTCAATGCGTGGAACCGGAATCCACAAGAGTTGTCGAAACGGCAAAATTGTGGATCAAAAACAGTCAACACAAAGAGGGACCCACGTCGTCTGAGACTGATTGTGCGGCAAAACCGAAGGTCTACTGTGGAGCAACTGACGGCAGACTTCAATGAAGATCATCGCAACCCATCTCTTCCAGAACATTGCGCCGAGAGTATGGATGGGAAGTCGCATGCCTGTGAGGAAGCCCCTGATGTCAGCAACAAACCGGAAAGTTCGCCTGCAGTGGTGTAAAATCCGGTGTGACTGGACAGGAGACGACTGGAGAAAGGTGATGTGGTCGGAAGAGTCACGTTACACATTGTTTTGCACCGATGGCCGGCAGAGAATTTGGCGGCAGCCCCATGAAGCGATGGACCCCCTCATGTGTTGTGAAGACAGTTCAAGCTGCAGGAGGAGGTCTCACGGTATGGGTCATGTTTTATTTGTATGGCAAGGGTCCCCTGATATTCCTTGACAGTCGGGTGAAAGCAAAGACTACCTGAACCTTGTTGCAGATCTGGTCCTGCAATGGTGCATTTGTACCCAAATGGTGACGGGTTCTTCATGGATGACAATGCTACTGTCCATCGAGCAAGAAATATTCAGGAGTGGTTTTCTGAACATGACACTGATTTGCAACTTCTGCCTTGGCCAGCGCAAAGTCCGGAGTTGAATCCGATCGAGAACGTTAGGGACATGTTGGAAAGAGACATTCGTCGAAGGCATCCTCTTCAGTCTACTCTGCAGGACCTGAAGGCCTCTCTGACGAATGCATGGTCTGAGATTACCTTACCTGCATTGCAACACCTTGTAGAGTCCATGCCAAACCGCGTATGTTTTGTAATTACAGCCAAAGGAGGGTCAATAACATATTGAACATGGTTTCTAATTCATTGGCCGGTGTGTGTATAATTGACAAATTGGTTAAAAAACATTGTCTCAAAAAGAAGTTAAAGGACATTACGACACTCCAGAACACAGATCAATACAGATGGTCAACTTCCTATGCTTACAATGTTAAAACAATTTGGTTGATTAGCCAATCAGCGTTCGGCATTGATACCCAGTGGCTGAGATAAGAACTAAAAAAATGACGTCATATATTCCACTAATCACGCCGTTTATGAAATATATGACGTATATTTCTTTGGGCAATATATGACGTAGACTCAGAGTTCAGTTTACTAGAATCGTTTTTTTAATTAATTTTTAAAAATTTTTGAAATAAATTATTTCCGATTGTGAACTGAGTAATGCTAACATAAGAAATGACAACTTTAAACGCAGTATAAAATTAAATTCGTTAATTTTATTTAAAAATGGAATTCATAACTTACAAATAAAAACTCAATATGATTTTACAACAATTTGTTAAGTTCTTTGTAGAGTTTTCTATTTAGCTTATATTTATAGTTCTTCACAAATCTTCCATTGGGTTAGTTTATGCTACGTTTTACTTGCTTGTCAGTTCCCAAACGTTTTTTGTTTTGAAACCGCTTTGTTAGGTTATTTTTACTTAATACTTGTAACGTTATTGTAATTTTCAAATTCTTTATCCTGGTAGAATCACAGATTGTATAACTGTAACAATGGTAGCATTTTAAACAACAGCGAAAATTCATCCAATCACAATTGGTATTGACATTTGTACTTGTATGTCTCACTGCAGGACATTTAATCACGTGATTATTGCCGAGTTGACCATCTATATTAATCTGTGCTCCAGAATAACCAAGAGAAAGGAAAATTCATAGGTCTCCCCTACAACCGAAAATTGACTGGCGGCTTAGAGAAGGTAAGTAAGGCATATGGCCTCAAGGTATCATATAAGAGTAGCGATAGCCTTTAACACCTCCTAGGCAGCACGAAAGATGGAATTTGTAAAGTAGATAAATCAGGAATATATGAAATTAATTGTTTCTCGTGTGACTGTAAATACATAGGTCAGAGCAGAAGAAGGATTTGTACCCGGATTAAAGAACACTTTAGCTGTATCAAAAATTACAAGCCCGAAAATTCTGCGTTCGCCGAGCACATTTTATCCACGGAGCACATTGGGAAATTAGATATTTTCGTATACTACATTGTGTTGACGAACCTAAAAAGCTTAACTTCTTAGAATCTCTTGTAATAGCTAAAGTACCACCGGATATGTTATTAAACCATGAAAGAGGCGCACTTGATCTGCCACAGTGGACTTCACTGGTTTCAAAACTTTAACCAGGCTGAACGTTCTGACTGTTAAATAACGCTACTGATATAAGAGCCTCTCCGGTTATAGTAGCTTTCTATTCTTTTTTGTTCCTAAGTATTTTACTTATGTATTATTTTCATAAGTGTATTTTGTCATTGGGCACTTGACCCTCTCCAATTCTAAATTATCCCTGTTTTGTAAACCAAACATCATGCCCTGCATTCTGATTGGTCCCTCCTCATTATATAAACTTGTATCTGAACTTGTGTAACCTTCGTCCTCGAGCAGAGACACGGACTACTCACCAGAGAGGACTACTCAGCATCATCCTACTCATAGATGGTATCCTACTCTTAGGTGGTATAGATTGGAGATGGAACGTTAATTGAAGGCGCATTCTCTTAAGGTCAGCAGTTTTTTATATCCTATTCTTTAAGGCTGTTTTTTCTACACATCTTTTTCTGGAAAAGCCCTTTTCAGGGCTAGCAGTCTGACTATTCTTTACTTATTATTTTAAATTTTATCATAATGCCAGACTCAGGCAAAGCGTTAAGTGGCATTGCAAGCCAAAAAACAAGTGATGGTAAATATACGTATGGCGAGATATATAAAGATGCCTGTAAAGATTAC
Organism: Rhysida immarginata; assembly: GCA_023313115.1. Lineage (NCBI taxonomy): Eukaryota > Metazoa > Arthropoda > Chilopoda > Scolopendromorpha > Scolopendridae > Rhysida > Rhysida immarginata. The sequence goes on from JAHWFO010022847.1 coordinate 16,473, forward strand.
AGATTCGAAACTTTTGATGCTATAACTAAGGATAAGCTAGAGGTTATGCGCCAAGAAATGTGCACTAAATATGATAATTTACAAGGAAAAGTCGAGTCACTAAAAGGGAACATAACTGAAATCCACGATAAAATTGCTAATATGAATGCTGAAATATCTGCAGCACGTAATGAAGCCAACAAGAACTTTAATAAGTTGGAGCAGTTCCTCAAAGATCAATTCTCTGCTCTGTCAATGAAAGGTAATCAGCCTACTGGTGTAACTTATGACTATCTAAGAGACTCTTGTGAAACAGAGAGTGTGAATCCTCAGCCTATGGAAATTATCCCCTCCGGCTTAGGGAGTAATGATAACGATGGCAAAGACCCGATTAGTACAAATCGCAAACGGCTATACAATGATACGGATAAATGGATACCTGCAAAATCTAAAAAGGCTAAAAAAGGGTTGAAAATTGACAACATTAAGGATGTTGTTGAT
>JAHWFO010022853.1:597-12674 GCA_023313115.1 Rhysida immarginata
ATCCCCAGATGAAACACTTACACCAATTGTGCCAAATTCCATAAGAAGGTGCTTGAAAAGAAAATCTTCTGAATCCAAATATTTGAATGTCATTGAAAAAATGTTGGATTTTCAAGACAAATTTCAAGAAGAAAGTAAGAAAAATGATGAGGAAATTAAGGAGTTATTCGACAAACAAGTGAAAATACAGGAACAAAATGTTAAATTACAGGAGCAAATGTTGGAAATTTTTCGTTCATCTCTAACTAAATAAAAATAATATTACAATTTTTTTTAAAATCATTTTAATGTCAAATAACAATATATAATATCACAATTTGTTTACAAATCATTTTAATTAATGTCAATTAAAATTAATATCCCAATTTGTTTAAAAATTATTTTAATTAATGTCAATTAAAGTTAAGATCACAATTTGTTTAAAAATTATTTTAATTAATGTCAATTAAAATTAATATCCCAATTTGTTTAAAAATTACTTTAATTAATGTCAATTAAAATTAAGATCACAATTTGTTTAAAAATTTTGTCAGATTAAAATTTTTTTTTAAATATGACTTATGATTTCATTTTGGAAAAAATAATCTATGCACTGTTTTTGAAAAAGTATGTAGCTAGTGCTTGTCGAACATTACATGCTGATGTATTATTTCTTCCTAATAATGAAGAAAGTGAATCTGGAGGATTTGAGGTTAAGTAAGTATTGATCCAATGATTTTCAGGAAAATCACCTCTTTCTTCACGCATGTTGTGCAGGGTGCATGTTGCTTGAATCATTTTTGTGACATTTTGAACATGATATTCATTGCGTTTTGCAATAATTCTGAAGCGTCCTTTCAATCTTCCAAAAGCATTTTCAATTACTCTTCTGGTTTTTGCCTAATTGTACAAACGTTGCACTTCAGTGAGCCCCAAGATATCTGGAAAAGGTTTCATGAGAGTTTCGTTCAATGGAAAAGCACCATCACCAATTAGCAATGGAGGGATTAGAACATTTTCAATGACTTTACTAGTTTGAGGAAAGTAAGCTTCATGATTATTTAGAATCTCATTTAATTTTGATGTTAAAAATACATGTCCATCATTGTTCCTACCTGGTGAACCGACATTTATGTACCAAAACTTATACTGTGAATCACACACAGCCAATAATACTACACTGTAGTAACTTTTATAATTGAAGTAATCTGCAGCAAATTCCTTTGGTGGAGATTTTGCTATGTGGGTTCCATCTATGGCTCCAATGCACTGAGGAAAATTTAAATCTTCAAATCCATGCATTAATTTTAAGATTGCATCTCTTCCCCTGGGAAAAACAATAAATTTCTGCATAAATAGATCAACAATTGTTTCACAAAATTCATGTAGCTCTTCACACAAGGTACTCTTTCCCACTCCAAAAAAGTTAGCTACTGTCCTGAGTTCTGCTGATGATGCCAACATGTACAAGCTCTTCTTAGTTGTAATGCATTTCCTGTACTTGGTATTTGATCTTCTGACCCTTTCATCCAATGCTGCACATAAATAAGTAAATGTTTCATATGAAACCCTGCAAGAAAATTTTCTGAATTATTATACATATTGAATGTATTTAGCATGTAAATATGTAATTTTCAGTATATGTTTTTATTCCCTAACTTTATTTTTTTAAATGTTAATCTTGTAACATTTTGATTCTTCTTATAGTTTTCTTATTTAAATTTTTCTTAAGTTTTTTTTTATAAGCAATGGCTTACCTGAAATTTTCTTTCCATTGCAAAGGAGTGAAAATTTGAGCTATTTCATTCCACCAAGTCAAATTTTTTGTATACATCCAAATGCTTCGAGGTAATAATCGACGTCTCAACATACAAAATAATGTAAATCTTGTTAACTGTAATTGTTGATGTAGCAGCTGTTTTCTCCTTTTGTGTAACAATTGCAATCTCTTCCATCCACTGCACAATTCTTCATTATTTTTTTGTAGAAACCAAAACATTATTACATGTTGCATGTCACCAGCCATTTTGAATTGAATCAGGTTTTGGTGTGAACAGTACCCTGAATCAGAGTAGGCAGTTTCTTGGTTCACTGAATCATGATTCAGTGGATCATGATCCAGTGAATCACGATTCACGTGTAGTGTGAACTAGGTATAAGAAGTTTCACTTCAAAAAATCTTATAATAAAAATTAAAAAAACCGTGAAAAAAAATAAAATTAAAATCGCTAGCCCTTTCGACTTAAATCATCTTCTGGCAATGAAATATGTGAATGAGGAATTGTCGGTCAGGTTCAGTGTAGGTCAAAGGGGAAAAAATCCTTTTGTTTAAATGGAGTGAGCAGGGAGGGGAAATGGTACTGGAACAGGCCAAAGGAGGAAATAAAAAAAAAAAAAGGGAAAATTAAAAAACTGAAATTAAAAACAACCCCTCGCCAACCACGCCACTACTCCTTGTTCATTCAGAGTTTTTAATAGAATTTAAACAATAGATTTAAATTCACAGAACTCAAAGTCATGGACCTTCAGCATTTTTGGGGTGGTCGCTCGACCCCCCCGACCCCCCTTGCGTACGTGCCTGTTGTGTACATATATAAATTTTCTTCACCCGTCTTTTCTTTTTCGTATTCATTCCTTGTTTGTTGATGCTGCCCAATATGTATTTCGTCATCTCCTTTTCCAAAATATATTTATCCCGTATCGGGCACTCGATCACTTGAATTTTCTACCTTCATCCGCCATTTTGATTTTACTTACCAAGGCAGCCGACCAGCGTTGGGCTCCGGTCGCGTTATGTAAACGCACATCGCGACCGATCGTTCGTTAATTTATGGATATGCTGTTCGCGACCGGTCGGACTTTTTAGACACACCGTAAGAGTACACAGTGGGCAGGTTAGTACGTAAAAAATTGCAAACTCAAATTTGTATGTTTTCTATTATAAAGTTATTTATTGTACGTTTGTCATAGCTTCTCGCGTTCTCTATATTAAAGAGCTACACAAGCTGTACACAACATGCATAATACTACACCAGTTTCACGTGTGAAATAGGGGAGAATGCAAACACAAGATAGAAAATAAATAAATGTTTATTCGTACTCGAATAAATCGAATAAATTACAACGCTGATCACTTTCAGCTTTAAGCAAATATAAAGAGAATGTATGAACGTTAAAATTAAATGAATTCACAATATAAACAGAGTAATGTGCAGTGGAAACTTGCGTGGATCCACTTCGCCAACAACTTCGCCGAAGGAAATGTGTTCACTCACACTGGATCACCGAATGGACGTGCTGCCGGGGTAACTAGGGCGACCAGCCTGATGCACACCCGACGACAAGTAACGAGGTTTGGTTTCGAGGAGAAACACTGCTGGCCTCCAGATAGTCTCCCTCGCGGGCGAATCGCTAGGAAACAAAATCATTAAATAATAATTAGCAATATGCAATCCTGTGACGAGCAACTTAGCCGTACACAATCCAATATCCTATTAAAGAAATAGTCTTAAACTAGAAATAAATAATAATCTATGCAGAACAACGGTGACCGACTCTCGTTGCGGGGTTCTCCAATAAGCAATTGACCCCATTACATCGAAGTTCCAATATTGCACTTAACGTTCCAAACGAGCTTTAAAACCATAGCTAGAGAAATGAATATTTGCGGGAGCCCGACAATTGGGTGGATGACAATTCGGTGGACGCGACAATTCGGTGGACGTCAATTGGGTGGACGCGACAATTCAGTGGACGTCAATTGGGTGGACGCGACAATTCGGTGGACGTCAATTGGGTGGACGGGACAATTCGGTGAACGTCAGTTCGGTGGACGCGACAATTCGGTGAACGTCAATTAGGTGGACGACAATTCGGTGGAAATGCAAATTCGATCGAGATTTTTAAATCACCAAAGAATTTAAGTATTTAACTCGTTGTTTGTTTATAATTGACACATCTTTATTGCAATTACAAAACAATTTGGTTTATTCATTTTAGGTCGAAGTCACTTTATATGCGGGAATCTTTTATTTATTAGGAGCTTTAGCATAAAAGCTACTTATAAGAATGCGCCCTTGGTCTGTACGTTTATCCGGCCGGCCGTCCGTCCGTCCGTCCGGCCGGCCGTCCGCCGTTTGCACGATAACTTGAAAACGGATTAACTTTTTCAAATTCTGTTTTCAGAAATATAACCATCAAAGTCTTAGCTCGGCCGTATCAACTTTTCAGAATTTTTCGTGGACCCCTTCAAGTCGAATTCATGTGCTAAAACAGTGAGTGTAAAGAATACCAAGCTAATGGCAGGTCATATAACAATCGATTTATCAAGAAGGAATACATTGTTACTTTCTGTTTATCTTTTAAGCATTACTGACATCGGCGCGCGCACGAGAAAATTAATTTTTGATTAAAAAAACTTGGGGAGAGGTAAAAAGTGCAGATAAAGGGGTAAAAATAGATGACTTCAGGATCTGCTACTTGCCTTACCCTACTCGGGGGGAGGGGGAGAGGGGGATTAATTTTTTTATAAATGTATAAATGTATTTCTCCTTCACTGCTAAAGCTCCTCCTTGGAATGTTTACAAGATTTTATTATTTATTAGCTTACAAATAAATGAGATTATTTCTTTATTTAATAATTTATTACAACATTTTGTTTTATTGCTAAGAGTTCCATTATTCAACTAAAAATACTGTTATTCTTAAATTACTACTTAAGCTCGTTAAAATAGGGACAATAGGAATTGGGTAGATAGATATCTTATTTGACATTAATATAGCACGGTGACCCACAGCCGGATTTAATATAAAAAGGCGAATGGAGAGGAGGACAGAGGGTGAGTTCATTTCATTTTTAGGTTGAAAGGGTTGATACCTAATATAACTACTTCCCCCTCCAGCTTTTTAAGAGAATTACGTTTCCCTTCTCAAAGAGAATTAAAATGACTGCCATGGAGATAGATATATTGAATAGAGATATTGACATTCAACCAGCCTCGCATTCCTCTACCAAAGTAGGCCGGGCATCCGTCCAAGTACAACTGGAGATTCCTTCGTACATAAAATAAAATAGACAAATGACGATATCTCACACACGATCGAAACTAGATGTTATGTTTATAGAACATTTTTTGTTCCATTTGCACCATACAATGTTCCTAAACAATTATGCCGGATAAGTTTGGGTCACCCTGTATAGCTTCAGTATAAGGGGTCATTGAAGTGCTCTTTGTGGGTCATTTTCTCGGACGTAGCATTTCGAAAATCGAAAAGAATGTCATATCCGTCTTGTGCTCTTCATTCCCGTTCGAATGACATACTACATGCCCTATATTGCCAGTAAAAATATTTAATAGGGGGGCTTGATGTCTTAGCATTGACAACAAGCTACTTCTGTACAAGTCGATTATCCGGACCATACTCCTCTATGGCATGCCTGCGTGGGCGACTATCTGTAAAACCAGATGGAGTGAACTACAGTCATTCCAGAATGTTAACCTGAGGACCATTGCCCAGCTGGACAGGAGGACGGTGAAAAACCAATCCATCCACTTGGATTTAAACATGGCCCATATCGGAAAGTTTATACAGGATCTACTTTTGATTATGATACAGAAGATGAGGACTCATGACAATAAACTTGTGAATGGGATACTGAAGAACTCATTGAATATGAACTGGCATACGAAGTATCGTAAACCGAGGCACGTTCTTGACGTCAATTTTGAAGATATTAGCAATGTCTCTTTCTCGGACTACTGGAAGATGTGATAATCTTCTTTCTCCTTGTATTTTTTATTTCGTTTGTATTTTGTTTCTGACAATCGTCAATCTTATTTTCTTTTTTTGTATAATATGGAAGACCGCTTGGGTTGGTTAGGCTTCTTGACTACCTCAGTTTATTTCATTTGGAATTTATTCTGGTTCGATGAGCTTTGTGATAGCGCTGCTTTCGTCCCATCCTAACAAATGTACACTTCACTGTTCGATTGTCGATTGTCGTACTTTTTTTCATAACTTCAGGATAATTCTCTAATATTCTAATTGCCTTTAGAGAATTATCCTTTTTGCTTTGATAAAGGATAGTCTCTATCCGAAACGTCAGATTTTTATTTGATTTTATGTATTATTTATTAATTATTTTGTTAATTATTATTTATTTTTCATTTTTATTTATTGTATTCCAGGGTTTTTGTGTCTCGTCCTTTTCTCTTTTAAATATCCGTTCATTATATATATTTTCCAATCATTATTCCATTACAGCTTATTACTAACCAAAAGATGCACGCATAAACAATATTATTATGAACCAATCTCTCATTTATTATGCCATTCATCCCCTCTCCTACTATATACAGGGTGTAAATGGCTGACATTTCACAAATTTAAAGGACAACTCTACGCAAAAATTCGATTATAATTTTTTAACAGAATATCAGTTTTTGATATAAATATAACAAGATTCCGTTGAAATTTTTAATTTTGGTCCATAAATTCTGTATAAAAAATGCTTTGAAAAGCGAAAAATAGCGCGTTTGCACTCCCCTCGCGGCGGCCATTATTTTTCCGGAAGTGACGTAGGGCGAGGTTAGCTGCTGGGGTCGATTTAATGGTTTAATGCTTATCCCAGTTGTTTGTAAGCTTCCACAGCGTGATTTTTTTAAGTAAAAAAAAAAACAAAACTAGAAAGAGTTACCAAATATTACTTTGATTATAATAACATAAATGTGAATCTCCTTTTTGAATGAAAATAAATTAAAATTAAAATAAAATAAAATAAATAAATGAAAGGGACCAATGTAAGTTCTAATGAAGGAGGGGATTAAAAAAGGTGGTGTTATTGAAGTATTATCAAACCATTTCTTTTATTATATAATTATTTTGGTCATTCTAATTCTAATGTACTCTACGTAAATGAATATTTATTGAAATGTGTGTAGCTTTTACAGCGAATTCACGAATGGATGATTTTAAAAAAATGAGACGTTACATGAATGACACTGAATGCATTTTGAAACTTTTTTAGTTTGTTTACTAAAAAATCACACTATGAAAGCTTTCAAACAATAATTAATACTAATTATTTCTCTAATTCACTATGTTGACATGGATTTTACCGCCATGCTCCAGCATTAAAAATTAGCTCTCTCTCTCTAACGTCTCCTGATATTTTCTCACTGAGTAGATATTTACGACCAATCTTCCTGAATGGTAAATCGCATATTCGTCATGCCTCATTCTTATTTAGTATTTGGCTATAAGAATAGAGGTAGTAATAATAATTTATCATTTCTTCAATTTCCTAAGTAAGAATTAGGAAGAAATGGACAATTTTTGATCGAAGAGATAACTGGCTTCCGACCGCGAAGTAGTCGACTCTGCTCCGTTCACTTTGAAAAGTTTTGTTTTGTCATTGATCCTGTCATATTAATGTACGAAGGTATTAATTAAGCTCACTATCTATTTGCGCAAGGCTATGTAACTAAAGAGGTATCCGGATAAAACGCAACCGGACAAAATGCAACTACACGTTTTGAAGTGTTCAGATGGCCACATTCGATTGAAAATGATGAGAAACTTAAGAACATAGAGCTCGTTTTCATTTCTAAATACTACATTCGAAAAATTCAATCTTTCAAAAAATAGACGAACTCAGAGCTCCTGCTACTTCGTCAAGGGGAATTTTTTGTTCATTGAAGCATTTAATGGAAGCCAACCAAAAATAGAGAGGGGCGGGAGGAGGCTGCCAATTGATTATGATTTATAGCGCTTTAAAGTTTCGTGACGTCACTTCCGGAAATCTATCTTGGTACAGACGCTGAGCAATTTTTAACTTAGCGCTATAACTTTTTAACGGAGCCTCAGATCGAAAAACGCGACTAGACTTTTTTGCTCAGAGTTTCATCCGCTACATATCCTTAAATATGTGAAACGTCGTCCATTTACACCCTGTATAACTCATTGTCTATATACCTTGCTCTATACCACCCTGGTTCGAAACCTTAAAAAAATAATTATGTATCATCAATATTTCCAGCCCCAAATGTTGTAAACCTAAATTCACATCCCCTAACCCGTTCCCCATCTCACTGCCAACCTGCTGCTAACTCAGGCAGGAACAGAGGTCTCGAACCAAGGCTAACCAGCTAACTACTCCGCCCAAAAATATATAGATAGTTTCCTTATTACTTGTAACATCTTGCTCTGATGATGGTGTAAACCGAAACGCGTAAGCAACATAATAAACAGTTATTGCAAAACCGGATCAATCTTTATTTCGCATTATGCAAGGCAATAACGGACCCAACTCTGTCAAAAGTAACACTGTATTCACTTATTACTCGTCAGTACCAATCGATTGATATATTACATGCCCTAAATTCATTTTCTTAACATTAGTGCACGTGCTTGAAGGGATCCACAAAAGTGTATCAAAAGTTGATACATCGCAGTGCCTAGTAAAGTATTACTTTATTTGATAACCTAACCTAACCTAACCTAACCTAACCTAACCTAGCTTATCCTAACCTAACCATTTTCACTTTATCGTGCAAACGACGGCCAGCCAGACAAACAAAGGTACCGATCAAGCTTGTATTCTTATATACAGGGTGACCCAAACTTATCCAGCATAATTGTTTAGGAACACTGTGGTTCAAATGGAACAAAAAATTTCCTATAAACATTACATCTAGTTTCGATCGTGTGTGAGGTATCGACGTTTGTCTATTTTCTTGTAGAGTTGTTAAAGCAAATAAATAAAACACTTGAGAGTGCAGATCACTTTTATTCTGCATACTGATAGATCACATTGAACTACAAAACAAAACTAAAAGGAATAAGAATAAGAAGAAAGTAACAAATCAATGTCGAGGAAGCCCCTCAAAATGGTTGCTCCTAGCTCCAATGCACTGGTTACATCTTCGGACAACTGGGCTAGTAGCTGCCACAATCTGGTCAGGTGTAATTGCTCGACTACAAGCTTGAATGGATGCAATGAGCTCATCTCTGGACGGATTGCTGAAGACCTCCTCCTTCAGTGTTCCTCACAGAAAAAAATCTAATGGGGTAAGGCCCGGTGGCCTACAAGGCCAAGCAACTAGACCACCTCCACCGACCCATCTGTCCGGATAATTGACATTCAACCAGTCTCGCACTCCTCTACCAAAGTAGGCCGGGCATCCGTCCAAGTACAATTGGAGATTCCTTCGTATATAAAATGAAATAGACAAACGTCGATATCTCACACACGATCGAAACTAGATGTAATGTTTATAGTTAATTTTTGTTCCATTTGAACCATACAATGTTCCTAAACAATTATGCTGGATAAGTTTGGGTCACCCTGTATAGCTTCAGTATAAGGGGTCATTGAAGTGCTCTTTGTGGATCATTTTCTCGGACGTAGCATTTCGAAAATCGAAAAGAATGTCATATCCGTCTTGTGCTATGGAAGACCGCTTGGGTTGGTTAGGCTTTTTGACTACCTCAGTTTATTTCATTTGGAATTTATTCTGGTTCGATGAGCTTTGTGAAAGCGCTGCTTTCGTCCCATCCTAAAAAATGTACACTTCACTGTTCGATTGTCGATTGTCTTCTACTTTATCAGAACAGAACTTCTCTGGTCTGATCAAATCCTTGTATACGCTGAGGAAGGCAGCTTGGCTGCCGAAATGCGCATACGTTGCAATAAACCTTTGATGTAGAATAGTGGTTTCCTGTTGTTCTTGTTAATCTGTGTCCACAGTTTCTGACTCCATCTCCTTCTATAGACTTGGAATGAGTTGTAATGAATGAATATAACGTAAAATTAATGATATTCGAAACAGGTTTCAAGGACCCTGGTTTAGTGGAACCATTATTTTTCATTGGAACTTTCAATGCTAAAATATGGCATGTAATATATCAAACGACTTGGAATGAAGTGTCATGAATGACTAATAACGTAAAATTAACGATAGTCTAAAATGGTTTCAAGGAACCTGGTTTTGTGGAACCATTCAGGTTAGTGGAACCGTTATGGTTCATTGGTTGGTTGGTTTATTAGAAATTTATTAGAATTTTTGGCGTCGATTACTAAGGTCATTTTGCGCCTTTTACACAAGTTATATCTGTATGCAGCCCAGAACAAACACAAACATCCATGCCGACGGCGGGATTCGAACCCACGACCAGGCGGACTCGAGAACTAGAAAGTCTATGCCCTAGCCCTCTCGGCCACCTGGCCGGCATGGTTCATTGGAACTTTCAATGCTAAAATATGGCATGTAATATATCAAACGACTTGGAATGATGTGTCGTGAGTGAATATAACGTAAAATTATTTACAGTCGAAATTGGTTCAAAGGTACGTGGTGCAATTGTTTCTTTATGGTCCATTAGAAACTTACAATGTTAACATATTGCTGTTTATAAATATAATTCCGCGAATGGTTTAGTTTAACCTTTCGGTACTTGGTTGTCATTGCTTAATAGTTTATTTTTGTCTCAGGTTACCTTCCATTTGAAGAGACTACACGCATAAACGAAGATTTTAGAAGTAAATGGGAAACTTCGATTAGCCATAATGTGGAAATCATTTTTGGCTGCGATGCTAATGCTCACCACATTATGTGGGGGAGTTCCAATACTAATTTGAGAGGTAAGTTTTTATTTGACTTCATCTTAGAAAATATCTTAGAAATTTTTAATCTAGGTAATAAACTAACCTTCATCACATCTGTTAGAAGGGAGGTAATTGATATCACTATTGGTTCTTCCAATATGAGTAAATGGATAAAAAAATGATATGTTGATGAGAAGCCATCTTTGGCTAACCACCAACACATACGTTTTTCTCTTCTAGCGGATGAGGACTGGGATAGGACCTTTAGGGATCCTAAGCGGACGAATTGGACTCAATTTCGTGAAGACGTTCGTTCAGCGATCTCCGGTCTTCCGAGCAAAATTCGTGATACGACTGACCTGGAACTGTGTGTGAATGGATTGCAACAGGCCCTGGTTGTGTCGTATCGCGAAAATTGTCTTCTGCTGAGAAAGAGAAGTAGACCCTGCCGCGTTTGGTGGAATCAGGATCTTTCTCATCGTAGACGAGCTGTTAGAATGACTAAACGTATTTGGTGGAGGAAGTTCTGCGAATCAGTCCAAAAGACTGAAGAAGGAGCTAAACTCAACAAATTATTAAAGTGAGATAATCCAATTTTTGTTGGTACTCTCTAAAAAACGGATGGTAAATTTACCAAGGATGCTAAAGAAGTCCGTGAGACTCTTATGATAACTCACTTCCCAGGTGCCATATCTTGCGAACCCTTGGATATTAATTGTCTGGATTAATGGCTGGGCTATGGCCAAGGAAGTGATTACACGTAATAAAGTTGTATGGGCAATTAAATCTTTTGAACCATACAAGTCTCCTGGACCGGATGAGATTAGGCCAATCTTACTTCAGCAAGTATCGGATGTGATCTCACCGATCCTATGTGTTATCTTTAGGGCCAGTTTAGCTCTAAGTTTTATTCCTAATCTGTGGAGGTTGGTCAAAGTGGCCTGTATTCCGAATCCTGGTAAGAACCGATATGACTTGGCCAAAAGTTTTCGACCGATTAGTTTATCTTCTTTCATACTTAAATGTTTTGAAAAGATTATTGATAGGCAGATTAGAGAAACTATTGGGATGCAGTGTCCCTTTTATGTTAATCAATTTGCCTAACAACCGGGCAAATCTACAAATGTTGCCTTGCATCAGTTAGTGGTTAAAATCGAGAGAACCGTTGAGTATAGGGAATTGGCTCATGCAGCTTTTCTCGATATCGAGGGAGCTTTCGATAACACCTCTTATGCTTCAATTGCCAATGCTTTATGTTCTAAAGCAATTAACGAAGTGAGTGGTGGCTTTACAATATAAAAGGTGGACAACAGAATTATCGACTAGTTTCGCCATTTATTCCCGGCTTCTTCAGGATACACAACAAGAGGCTCGCAGGCCTTATATACAGAAAAATTCGGTACAGAATAAGCAATGAGCGTGGAAAGAAAGAAATAAAAAAAAATAAAAAAGGACCAATAAGGAATAAAAGGAGAAGGCCAATGGGGGTAAA
>JAHWFO010022854.1:7120-27196 GCA_023313115.1 Rhysida immarginata
CTAAATTTTGAAGTTTGTGATTTGCGACTTTTTGGGCTACTTCTATAGAAGACTTGGGCTACTAAATGGAACTTTGGGCTACTTAAAAAATACTTTTATTTAAACACCGAAAGACCTATTTAAGTCTTGGGGTCGAACTTTAGTTGAGTTTACGGAGACAGCTGCCAGAGAGCATTCGGTAATGGAAGCCCAGAACAAGGTATGTTGATCTTGCAAAAATGGTGGGGGACATAAAAAATTAGAAATTACAATAATACTGTCTATTTTTTAATTTAAAAATATTGTAATGTAAATTGCTATAGAATTTCATTGTAAATATACATTTTATATTAAATTTAAAATTATCATTTGTTTGTTTAGAGTGATTAGTGAGACCAGCCGCAACTGTCAAGAAAGAAAGAATAGATTGCTTTCTAGTCTTTCTTCCAAGGTAACTATAGTCGAGTCAGCATATAAAATTCCGGATAATAGAACACTCCGCTCATGATAGACACTTTGCATTTCTCCGACTAATTCTCTTGTTTATTGTAAACTTAGTTTATAAGAGTGCGTTTCAATTGCCCGAAGGGTTAGTCCGTACTACGAAAAACAAATTATTTCCGAAATGTTTATCATCAGTACTGTTGAAGAGGAGTGCCAGTTGTTTAAAACGGCTGTGATTACTTCGCCTGCATTGTGCTGTGGTCGTAAGCGGCTGAGTATGGCGCAGGGCAGTGAGAAAAGGACTGCATGGTGGAACGGCGATCTCTTTCATCTCATACTATTAAGTGTTCAGAGGAAGCTTCTGAAAACAGAGGAGAGCACATTGCATAGGTGGAAGGAATACTTTGCATCGCTTCTCAATCCGGTGACAGCAACAACTATTGAGGCACATGAGGTGCACCTTGGAGTAGAGAATAGTCATGGTAGTATCACCGAAGCAGAAGTCAGATGGGCAATTAAGTTCCTGAAGACTGGTAAAGCTGCAGGTGATGAGGAAATCCGGTCCGAGATGTTAAAGGCCTTAAATCAGGATGGTATCCTGTGGCTAACTCGGGTGTGTCAGGTTGTTTGGACATCTGGCCTGGCCCCTAAGCAATGGAAGACAGGAATTGTGATCCTATCTTCAAAAAGGAGATCACAGAGATTGCAACAACTATTGAGGCATCTGTTTGCTCAGCATTCCTGGTAAAGTGTACGCTAAATGTCTGGAGAAGAGAGGTCGGGGAATAGTCGACTCCAAACTGTCGGGGGAACAGTGTGATTTCCGACCTGGCCGCAGCACGGTGGATCACATCTTTGCTCTAAGGCAAATCATCGAGTAATCCTGGGAGTATGCAAAAGACGTCTATGCTTGCTTTGTGGACCTCGAAAAAGCATATGAAAGAGTTCATCGAGAGAAGCTCTGGCCAGTGTTGCAAGAGTATGGAGTGGATGGACAATTACTGGTTGCTATCATGTCTCTGTACAAAAGCTCTGAGATTTGTGTCCGGATGAATGGCATTAATTCAAGACTGTTCAATGTTGGTATTGGACTCTGCCAAGGGTGCGTACTGTCACCCATCATGTTCACTATCTTTATGGACTGGATAGACAAGGGCAGCCAAAACGATGAGCGTGTTTGTGTGGGCGACTGCTTGTCCTCCTTGGGTCTTCTCGCACTAACTTTCAGCATGCACAACACCGGTTTGCAGCCAAATGTGAAGAAGCTGGGATGAAGATCAGTTTGGCTAAAACTGAGGTTCTGGTTCTTTCAAGACAGCCTGCTCAGTGCGCTCTCCATGTTACGGGAGCCTCATTGAGACAGGTGGAGAAATTCAAGTATCTCGGGATTTCATTCACGAGTGATGGGCGGCAGGAAAAAGAATTGGATGCTCGGATCGGTGCAGTAAGCTGTGTCAGACGTGAATGTGGCGATCCATGGTAACGAAACGCGAGGGGTAACAAAGCCAAGCTGTCTTCAAATCTGTCTTTGTTCCCATTCTCACGTATGGTCATGAGGCTTGGGTAATGACCGAAAGAGTGTGCGATCGCCAGTACAAGCGGCCAAAATGAGATTTCTGAGAGGTGCGGCAGGTGTTACCCTACTAGATAGAGTGCACAGCAGCAAAATAAGGGAGTCTTTCGGTGTTGAACCGCTACTTCTCCACATTGAGAGATCTCATTTGCCTGGTATGGCCACGTGATATGGATGCCGCAAACTGGCCTTCCTAGGCAGTTATTAGTTTCCAAGCCGGTGGGTAAGAGATCAAGGGGTCGGCCTAGAACCAGGTGGCTAGACTACATGGAGAATCTGGGTTCGAGTTGCTTGGGTATTTCCAGGGAGGACATGTGCCTGATGGCAGAAGATTGCGATCCTCCATAGGGCTGCTGCCCCCGCAACCCTAACGGATAAGTTTGAAAAGAAAGTAAGTTTATCATCAGTAATGATTAGCTTTCGATGATCATAGTAACATGCAGAACGTGAGGATGATTTTAGTTTGTACTTTTTGTCGGGTAACGTAACGTGGCTTCACTGAAAATTTCAAACAAATACTGTACTCAGTCTGACGAATATAAGGAAACTCAGTAGAGCAGTAAATAGCAGGTGAACGCATCCGCCAGCATACTGCTATAGAAATATAAATATTCGATTTAGCGATAGGTATACATAAATAAAACTTAAAAGACATCGACTATACAATTATTGAATTAATCGTATACAATTACTTATTAAATTTATTCACAAATAGTGATTGATATCAGGATTTGTTTTCTTTTGTAAATTTTTATTCGCTGTCCGCTCCGGTTAGATAAACGAAGCTTACCCACCAAGCTTAGAATTAGCTGTTGGTTTTCCCATTACCATGACGACAATTTTATAAACACTTCTCCTGTCTTCATTATTTGGAAATGTATAAAATTAAAAGCCTTTAAAAACATAAAAAGGCCATAAGGCACTACGCGTTTGACCAACTATGGTGGAGCATAAAAATTGGGCTACTTTTAGGAAAATTTTGCGACTTTTTGCCGTTCGGTTCGCTACTTTCCGGAGTTAAAATCTGGCAACCCTGGTCTCCACGCCGTCTACACACGATGCCACGTGACAACGCATAATGGACTTGTGAACATTCGCGTAGTATTCCTGTCAATGTGTAATTATATATTTAGTTTCATGTAGTTAGATTAACCCTTAAATACTACACTTCTATTGAAGGGACGTTGTTACTACACTGGGGTCCATCAGACCCCAAATCTTTAAATTGCTAAAAATGGATAAAAAAAAAAGCACACAACAACACTTTATTTTATATATGATACTGTAGCTATTGAACTTTATTTTATGCCTTAAGACATTTTATTATAACAAATTTATGCACAAGAGGGACAAGTGGCAACTTTGTGCGCATCGCAAATAGACTTTTTGCACTTATTGCATTGTAAGCGAGTTTTTCGATCCTTGCTCTGTGGACAGAAATGACATTTTTTTTCTCATGCTCAGCTATGCTTACACTTTGGTTTTATGCTGGACTTTCAATCATAGCATCAATGCCTGATTGAATAGACCTTCTCAAAGTTGGGATGCTTCGTCGCTTCTGAAGCCATGATTGCACTAACGACATTGAAAGGTTTTGTAGAAACAATCGCCTGTTTTTTGACTTTGTGGCAACTGCAGCGTACACAATCATGACATTTACTCCTGCAATGTTGAGCATGCCATAGAAAAGGCATAGTGGCCATCGTTGTGTTCGTCGGGACACTGATGCTGAGTGACATAATTGATCTAATGTGTCTACGCCGCCTTTGGAACTGTTGTTTGTCTCTATGATTTCCGGCTTTTGAGTTTGATCTGATATAATTTTACCAGTGTGCATGGTAGACAAAAACAGAACAAGTTTATTTTTTTGGGAGCAAAAGATACCAATTTTTTTTTCGCGATCAAACACGAACATTGATGTTCCAGGTGGACGATGCTTTGTGACGAGAAGTTTTCATTTGGATTTCACTTGCTCTGCTGTCTTTTTGCAGAAGGCTCACCCGATATTTGGGTCTCTTCCGATTCAGTGGCAGAATCATTTTCTGATACACTGAACACTTCTTCCTCAGAGAATTGTATTTCCTTTTCATCTGTGTCCAAACATACATCTTCATCAGAATTCACTTCATCACACAATATTTTTCTCAATTCATCAGTGCTCAATGAATCAAGATTTATAGAACATGAAGTCGATGCCATCATTTACTAAGCCTAATACAACATAATTCAATAAATGACATATATATCTCAAATTTTCAACAAAAGAAAAAAGTTTCAAAGATAAAAAATACTCACACTAGTACTACACTGGGGTCTAATGGACCCCCCAACAATGCTTTTACTTGGAAATTATGCACCAAATTGACACAAAATCTTAACTTGTTGATCTTAATTGCGTTATTTGAGAATACAAGAAGTGGCATCGCAAAATAGTGGCACCATCTAGTGTAGATTGCGAACATCCACTTCTAATGGGGTTTTATAGACCCCAGTGTAGTATTTAAGGGTTAAAATCAATTACCGACATCAAAAAGCCTTCTGATCATTTTTACAACGAAATGTGGCGGCCACGTGTCGTATTCCACACGCAACACGATGCGTGTCCCACAAACGTGTCCCCCTTTTTTCCCTCAAAGTTTCTTAATCGGATCACGAGGGGCGCTACTAACATTCTGTATAAATGCATAAGCTGCCTATAGTATTAGAATTAAAAAGTTTGGATTAGTTAAATAAAAATACTTTTAAAAGATTATTTGAAAGAAAAACTAATTTAATTTAGAATAATTCAATTTAAAATAAATCGATATAAACAATTTTTCAATTGTTTATTCTAAAATAATCTGAAAACGTGAAAAGGTTTTTACAGTCATAGCATTAAAAAAAATAAAAGAAATAAATTATTATCTTTACTATTATCCACTCTTTACTACTATTTATTATCTTTACTTTTATTTACTATTATCCACATACTTATTTTTTCCTTTTTTGTCATACGTATTAGTACACATTCTGTTTACTTTTGTGCCTTTATTCCGGGAAATTTTTCAGTCATAGGATTATTTTTCAGTGATTAAAGAAATTAATGATTTATGAATAAATCAATTAATCTCAATCATTTTTCAATCTTTAAATGTATTTTTTCAAATTTGAAGTCGTCTTTTCCCCCCATTCTATTTCATTCTCATGTGATTGTATGAAAACATTAAAGAAAATAACACAGAAAATATACCAACAGCAATTATAAACAATAAAAAATTATTTTAAATTACAAAGAATTATAATTGACTAGACCCTAAAGTTTATGTAATTGCCATGTCACATTAGGCCATTCGGATGAAATTCTTTGTTATTTAAAATAATTTTTGATTACTTTTTAAGTGTTGTTGCTGTGTTTTACGTGTTATTATTTTTAATAATTTCATATTATCACATGATTAATTTTATCCATATGCTTATTTATTTATTATTCACTATTTAATCTGCTTTTCAATTTAAAAATGAGGGAATTACATTAAGTGTTAATATAATAATGATTTAATATTGTGATAAATATTAGTATTTAAAATAAATTGTCATAAAATGCATTTTCAAGTATTGTTTATTTACATTTCTTTTTTTAAGCATATTAAGTAAAAGGATTTATTTTCAAAATTTTTCGTGATAAAGCTTTGCTGTTAAGTTTTGTTCTTCGGGTTTCTCGTAAATATCCATCATTTACAGTGCTGGTGTAGTTAGCGAGGTATGAACTTTGTTAAGATTAGGTTACAAATAATCTGTGTATGCGGTTTATTACCACATGCAAATAGTAACCATTTATGAAATACAGAGTGATCCAAAGATCACCCACATTGAAATAATAATAAAAACCAGGTGACTGTCTATATGAACTTATACTAGTATAATTGTTAGAAAAACGTGTAAACCCACAGTATCGGTATAACGGGGTTTGACTGTATATTATAATTATATTATATAAATCATAATAGAACTCATTGGCGAAACCAGTCTGGCAAAATATCCAAATGGAAATAAATATTTTTAAAAGAAAAATAGAATATTATACCTGACCCTATTTGTCTAAATGCGCACGTTTAATGCACTAAGCAAACAAATTTTTAAAAACAAAGAAAAAACACTAATATTTTAAATAACTTGTAATAGATAATAAATTCATTTGCTTAATTGATTTATTGACTTTGTCTACGAACAGCAGCTAACCACCTTGCGTTAAGTTCAGGATCACTTGGATATTCGAACTTGCTTTTTTTTGCGGTATCTGACGTACACAAATAGTACAGAACAATGCACCATTGAGTATTATTTAAAAATTTTGCCTTTTTAATGAAAATTTATGTAAAAGAAAAAAATTGCCTGAAATTTTTCAACTGTTTCAAAGCATTTTCCACATATTCGTTAATATCACAGAATGTTGATAGCGCCATCTGTTGACAAAATAAACTTTGTTTTGGAGCCACTTTTCACACGCCAATAGACCAGGCTTCTCTTAATCCATGTCCATACTCTCTTTATCTAGTGCTCTGAAGAGCGCCAACTAGCGGTCAAAAATTGAAAATGCCTCGGCACGGGATTTCAGGCCCGATGCGGAGGCCTAATATCTCGAAGGCCACGCTCTTATTCTTATGGCATCTGTGATACAGGATCTCTAGCTCGCGAGAGAAACTTTGCACGAATCTCTACACGCTAGAAGTATAATGCTTTTAAGGGTCTATTACGATATTCTTTCAGCTCCATCGAGAGCTGTGTACTTGTTCCTGAAATTTAATAAGATTTCCTTCATTGACTGCGCAGTAAATCTTAAAAAAGGTAAATTAAGCTTTTAATCACAGATTTTATTTATTTATTTATTTATTGATTATAATTCAATACGAAAAGGGTTTTTAGGTAGAAGCAGGGATGGATGGATGGATGGATGGATGGGGGGTGGGGGTGTAGAAGTGCAGGTAGACACGTTGTCTAACTTTCACGGACTCTGATTTGAATTTAATATTTATACCATCAAGAACTTATGAAGTAAACCCTTCATATATCCTTAATACCATCTTTAAAGTAAAATAACGCTGGACCCATGTTTTGCCTAGATTATTTTAGAACTCGTTTATTAAGCAGTCAACGCGAAAAAAAAAAAAAGTACGCGGAAATTACAGTTTTTGCAGATTGCTAAAATGTGATTTCGAATTGGTAAAATGTGCTTTCAGAAATAAAAAATGAGTTCAAATTCAAAAAATGTGCGGCAAAATGACAGATTGCAATAGGCTAGTTGCGTAGCGCCGGCGTCGCCATCTAGCGGTAAAATTAGGTAAAAGTAGGTTACAACCCGGTACAACCGACCGTGAGAATGCCTCGTGTTTCGACAGAATTTGAGCGTGCAAGAAGAATATGTTGTGTAGTGGCATAGCCCCCTAGATAGTAAAGGCCCGTTCAGCTGGCCGATTTCTTGTAATCACTTTTGATATTAATTGTCACTAGGAGCGCTGCTTTCATGAACTTCAGTTGAAGTTCTAGCTGATTATCACCCATTGATATCGTTTCATCAATTTAAAATGGTTATATTGTGTGCCTTTGTGCGTAGAAAGAAGTGAACATAATAAAAATAAAATTATTAAAACTTCATTCCTTGCCAGGACCAAGATAAAAACAATAAAGACATACCCATTTCAGAAGTTTACAGAACGATGAAATATCAACTCCGCCCTATAACAAATTATTATTTAATTAAACTTTTTCCCAATAATTATTTTGTCATTTATATTTAAGTTTTTGCTTTCATTGCTTATGATTAATTTTATTATTTTCTTCTTATATAAAATTTTTCTTTTCTAAATAAAATTTCCTGGCTTTCTTGATCCTGCTCTGAATTTTCTCAACACACAAAACAAATTCATTTTTTGTTGCTAAACCGAATGGTTATGAATATTTTGCGTAATATTTCTAATGTAAAATGATGCTTTAGAAACCAAGAAATTTATAAAGAAACCTCTATCAAGGAAAATAATAAAATTGTAATGATTATGATAATTTTGTTATAAAATGATAAAATTGTGCTGTAAAGAAATAAAAATTATTGGATTCAAAAATGAAATGCTCTTTCTTGTTGCTCATTAAAAAATACTTTAAAATTCAAGAGAATTTATTTATTTATCTTTATTCACCACACAGTGGTATGTACAGTATAAAATATACAAAAATATAACAATTTTATAATATAATCTATAACACCGTTATTAAATTGTTTACATTGGTTGCCACATCTTATATCTTTACAATCGATGCACAAAATTTTTAGTTGTCCGGCAAGGAATTCCATTGTATGGCACTTGTAAAAAGAAAAATGCTACACTTAACAATTTTTTTTTTTGGTTAATTAAATTTGCCCCTTACACTCTCATTGTAGTATTTTCTCTAAACCAGTTCATACATAAACAATTATTGATATTTCTCATCCTAATTAATTTACTTATTCTAACAATCTGCATATATTTTATCAGGTATGGATGAAAGATAAAATTTCATTCATACCTGATTTTATAAATTGATTAAAAGATAAAAGTCCATAGTGGTTACAATGAATTGATTTATTCTAATTTGGCTTGTAACTATTAAAAATTATATGGTTCTAGCCATTAAAAATTAAGTTTACTTGTTCGTTTACAAAAATTAACTGTATTAATAACTATTTTCTCTTGATTCTAATAAGCAGCTATACTAAATGAGGTTCATGTTGTCAGCCCCCTCTATCGTCAAACAGTTGCGAAACCGATTACACCGCTTCCTATTATTCTCTAGCGAAGTGAACGGGCCTTTTACTATCTAGGGGGCTATGATAGTGGGTTGCTCTAATACAGAAGCTAAAAACCCTGAACTTCATTCTTACAAATTTCCAGAAAGAGCATGGGAAACAGATACAAAGAAAAAATGGATTCAAGCGGTCAAGCGAATGTAAGTAGAAAATCAAAGGGCTTCTTCATTTTTATTTGCATATAAAGGTCGTATTTTTTATAAAACTGCAAATAAACTATTTTATTCTTTAGGTCAATTGATAAAAAACCTTGGATGCCCACGAAAAATTCCCGTATTTGCAGTGCACATTTTGCAACTATTTCGAGTACAACGACTAAATCCCTTGGAGACGATTGCAAATTAGGTAAATATACAAAAAATTATAAAGTATACCTTTATTTACCTCGAAATGTAAGAGGTTGCAAATAAACTATTTTATTCACATTTTTTTGCAGGCGAGATTGAACAGTGAAGTCCGCCAACACTAAAAGTTTCATCAGTCAGCCTCCTTTAATTAAAGAGAATACTACGGAAAAGCCATAAGACAAAGCACTTGTTATTATTTATTTGAAAAGAAATAAATTGCTATATTACAAAAATCTTTTTCTTTATTATTATTATTTTTAATTATAATGGTAGTATGGGTCCATGTTGCGTATAACAATAAAATAATGGTAGTGAGTTCTTAAATGCAACAATTTTAAATTTATTTCAGACCGGTTTCGGTATTAAACCATCTTCGGTGGGCTACAATAGTAAGCGTGGAAATACCAGCTTATATAACAGAGCAGCTGATTGGTCACAGTCCCACCAATGAGATAACAGAGCAGCGGAGACCGTTAAGTTTAAATAACGGTCTCTGCAGAGAAGAGACCCGCTCCCTTATATAAGCTGGTACTTATATGGATAGCTAATGTAGGGCGAATATAGGGCGACTCATGTCTTTTAAAGTATTTTTTACTGATTTTCTAATGGCTATTATAAATAAATTACCTTTAAAATAAAGATTTCCGTCGAAATCGATCAACATTCACGCTTTGAAAACTACAATGAAGAACTAATAGGAGGCATAATTTGCGTTATAAAACGAATTCTTCCGTTGATTATAATGAAAGGCCTTCTGTGGCTCGTCTAAATGTTGTTAACAATCGTCACGAGTAAGCGCAACGATCATTTTTTCCGCCTATGCAACTAGCCTATAGTCCGCACTTGTACAGGGTGATTCAGTCAATTTATGACCATTTCAGTACTATGATTTATTGACCCATTAATGTTTACAAACTTAGCATTTTAGTATGATATTTTAAGCAGTTCGAAGTTTTTATTACCGTGGAAAAGTCTTGATGATATGCTCAATATGGCCACCACGAACAGTTTTGATGCTCGCAGCCGAATGGTGAAGTTGTTCATAACTCTATCCAGGATTTCTACATCCACAAGAGTGCAGCAGTCGACGATGCTTTGTCGCAGCTGGTCTAGGGTTCTTGGTGCTGTAGTGAACACACTGTCTTTAAGGAACCCCCAGAGATAAAAATCACATGGATTTAGGTCAGGACTTGTAGGGGGCCAAAAAAAGCCACCCCCGAATCGATCTCGAAACCTGTTTGAAATGACACGATTTCCGAATTTCTGATTGAGAAAGTCTAGCACTTCCTTAGTGGTCTGAGGCCAAGCCCCATCCTGTGGAAACCATTGATGTCGAAGCTGTATATGCCTCCTTCACAGCTCTGGGATGAAGAAGGTTTCCAACATGTTAAGGTAAGCCTGTGACGTTATGGTGCCCTCAAAAAAGAACGGACCAATGATGCCTCTTTTGAAAATCGCGCACCAAGCCATAACCTTTCGTGGATGAAGAGGTGACTTATGGATCTCATGAGGGTGCTGGGAACCCCAAAAACAAACGTTGTGTTTATTAACGTCACCTGACAGATGGAAGAAGGCCTCATCTGACACCCGCAGGTTGTCCACAATGTCCTGATTGGCTTCCTTTTCTGCTCCAAACTCCATCGCAAATTGTTGTCGCTTCTGTCTTCCAGTGTCTGTTAACTCCTGATAAACATGGATCTTATACGGGAACAGGTTAATTGTTAAACCCTTTCTCAAAATTTGCCACGTCGTGGTATACGACAGGCCTTCTTCAATAGATAGGCGGCGAACAGATTTTTTGGTAGGGGAATCGACCAACCTTGTGCGAACATTTTCGACAACTTCGGCCATTCGAACACGAGCTTCGCTCCCGCCTTTTTTCTTGCCTTTAACACATCTAGTGGCACGAAATTGCTTGACAAAATCCATGATTGCTTGCCTGCCTGCCTAGTGTGTCTCGACACTTATACTCCTTCTGGAACTTTCTTTGCACGGTTACAGGTGATTTTTGTCTCGAAATACCATTCGACAACCTTGCATTTCTGCTCTGTTGATAAAGCAGGTGCCATTTTTCAACAATATGATTTTCATGCAGCGCCGTTGCAACAATACTAACTCCGACTATTTAGAAATTTGATATGGCGCTCCTATTCTTTTAATTGTTTATCCCTAATACACTTCATTCGAGTAACGGAAAACAGCGACCAACGAGGCCAGCAGGGCCGAGAGTGGGACTTGCGTTTGCGATTGTACAGATCAATGATGTGAATCAAAGAACTGGATTGCTTGCGAGCGAGGGTCGAGCGTACAAGGGTTCTCACTGAAAATGTAGTAGAGTGATCTGAAATGTGGGAGGGAGCAGCATACAATAAGTACTCAAAATATAATGTTTTTCACATTATTGGCAGATAATATCAGCAGAAAATATTAATAACAGTATATTGACTATTACTAATGCCTATCTTTTATTTACTATTGTAGAAGTGGCATTATATTTATTTTAATAAATAGTTTAACCCGTTTAAAAAATAAATTAATTCTCTATTGAATCTATCCATCATCCATCCGCTATGAAATTATTACTCCTTTAAGTTTGTGTGTTCAATTATTAAGAATAATAAAAATTTAAATACTATTATTCTTGGAAAAATTATGCCCCTTTATTTAATTTTTTATTTTATTTTTTTTAATTTAGCAAACAGGCATTACTTATTTGAGTTTAGTATGTCATCAATTCACTAAATAATTAGCGAATTGTGATTGAGTTAGTCCATTGTTGCCACAAATAAAATGACACAGAGAGATAAAAAAAAGAAAAAATTTAATTATATGATTTATTAATTTTTGGCATGATCTGTATGGACCAATGATAAAAGGACATCATTGGTTTGGGCTAGAATTTCTATAGTCTGTTGCGAGTAAATTTCATTATATGATTATATAATAATCTAAGAAAATAAATCTAAATTAATATTATTTAATCAAACAAATTAAATTGAAGTAATTTACATATTGGTGAATGTTATAATTTTTATCAATTGGTTTCTCATGATATTTGGTATCAAAATTGATACGTGGTTTTGTTTCGCTTCATTTGATAAAGTTTTTGAATAAATTTTATATCTAAAATTAATTCTAAGTCTACATGGTAATTAATTTGTTTCATTAATTGAATAGAATGTAAATCCTCTGAAATATGATTAGCTGTCACATGTTCAAGATTTTTAAAGCGAAACATACACTTTTCTAACAAAAGACTTTTTACAAAAAAATTAACTTCTAAATACTTTAAAATAATTTTTGTTTATAGTTTAAATAATACTTAATATATCCTCACAATTAATATACAGGGTGTTTCATAATTGGTGTCCCGTCTTTAGGTCCAAATAACGGCTCAAGGGGAACAGGTGGGGGGAAAATGAATATTGATTATTTGGTTTTAATGTCCCCTTATTCAGAATAAAAACATTTCGCATCCCTGGGGGTGAAGGGGTAAATTTTGAAAATTTTAATTTTGTACGGGTAGGGGTTAGACCCTATGTGTTATTTAGAAAGTTGTAGAGCATCACAGGGCTTGAAATTCAGGGCGGGATGGCGGGATTCTCGCCCAAAATTTTAAAATCGCTCCCAAAATAACTTTCAGGAGGGGAGTTTCCCCACCTATGACATTTAATCGTATTAAAAGTTTTTATGATTTTTTATTAATATTTTTTCTCTGTATCTTATAATATTAGTTTTCTCATAAGTTTGGACACCATCACACTTTTCCGTCCGTAAATCATTAGATTACGGGTTTAACTTGTCATCAATCAGTATTGTTGAATATTTTCAGAGAGATTTAACTTTTGAACCAATGGAATTTTCTAATTCCAATCGTCACCGTATTGCGGTATCGTCAAGAGAAAAATAATAAAGTAATAAGAATTTTTTGGGTAGCTCATAGATTAGCATTATGTTTCGATGCTTCAAAATCATATCCAGAGATTGCTAAATACCAAGACACACTAAAATCCATTTTCATATATTTTAGTAGTATTTAATTTTTTGTTTATTGAAATATAAGAATTTAATACATTTATTTTTTGATTGAGTTTTTGTTATTTTATTATTCTTAACACATTTATATACAAAACTTAAATTAAAATATGTTGAAAAATCACTTGCATAACTCGTAACTTATTGCCTCCCTCCCAAAGAGTTTAACTCCCCTCCGTTTACAAACATAGGAGGGGATGCTCCCCTCCATAAAAAATTTGAATTTCAAGCTCTGCATCATGTAAAATGTGGGTTTAGCAAAAAACCCGATGAAAAAAATGTCATGCCCTGCCCCCTTTATCGAGTGGGTAAAGTGAAAGGTATGGCTAGCCAATGTGGACAAAAACCCGACTTGTTAGAAAACAGTAGGGCCTACATTTGGAAAATTAATGAGAATGAATGAGTCGTCACCCTGAAATGCTAATAAACTCGACCGGCCTTTCCCCCCCAGGATAAACATTATGAAATTTGAAAACTGTACATGGGAAATGTTTTTCTCTTTTTGTCTACATTAGCTAGCCATACATTTCACTTTACCCACTCGATAAAGGGCAGGGGATGAGATTTTTTCACCGGGTTTTTTGCTAAACCCACATTTTACATGATGTTCTACAACTTTCTAAATAACACATGGGATCTAACCCCTATCCCTACAAAATTAAAATTTTCGAAATTTACCCCTTCACCCCCAGGGACGCGAAATGTTTTTATTCTGAATTAGGAGACATTAAAACCAAATAATCAATATTCATTTTCCCCCAATCTGTTTCCCTTGAGTCGTTATTTGGACCTAAAGATGGGACACCAATTATGAAACACCCTGTATAGAATTCAATAACTGAAGAACTAAGGGTTTCTTTAATTTACGGTTATCCGATACACACCCTGCCCGTTTGTGTTGGATAATTGGGACTCTACTGTACTACTAAGCATGAATTACTTTCTCCACGATGTATTATCATGTTATCACAAAATATTTACCTATAAAACTTAAGTTCTAAATTTTGTTGTAAGTTTATTTATTCAGGTAATTCCGAACTTGCAAAAAAAGATAACTGAATTACAGTAATCGAAAAAAATAAAATATTATTTAAATAAAGAATTTTCATCCCATTAAATGAAAGATAAGCATTAGAACAATCCAGTATTTTGTTTTTTGTATGACAAAATAATTTAATTTTCCATTAATATTATCTTCAAATCGGGTAGTTATCACTATCCCACATGTGCTCAAAGGGGTTGTCTCCCACAGTTCTGATCGCTCGACTACTTTTGTCGGGGAAACTCTTGTATGCTCTGCTGAATGGGAGCTATACTGCGACCAACCCCAACTTTGGCCTAACTCCTATTGGTCAGGCACAACACCATGCGTAATAATACAAAAGCGGTTTCATCGCCTAGCAACGAGCCCACGATGTAAACAAATGTTGAAGCATGAAGCGAAACTACAGTGGCTAGAATAGAAACTATTGCAGCCGCTGTAGCGAAACCATAGTTTTCAGCCATTTTGGCAGGATTGCACCAAATTCCAGGCAAATAGCGCATTTGTGGGGTTTCCCCCGCTAGTTTTTCCCCTCTTATTTTAAGGGAAGACAACCACAAAAAAGGTCAAATTTTGATCTAATTGTCCAAAATTCTTGAAACTTGGCACACATCTGAGGCAGGCTCCAATTTGATTCTGTACCAAGTTTCATAACGATATTCAAATTTATATGTAATATATATGCAAAAATATGCAAAAATTTATGCTAATTTTGAATTAAAAATTAGTTTATAAACATTTACCAAATCAATGTGCTAAAATTGAAGAAAGACATCACTATCCATGTTTTAGTATGTAACAGAGAGAAAATTAAAATATTCTTATCAGAAAATGTGAAAAAAAAATCATAATGTAGTGTTGTGCATTTTTTCAAAAAAATTGCTCTCGATGACTATTTTATAATTTTTTAAAAATTAACTATGGCCTTATTCATAACTTTCTCTCTGTCATGTACTTTTTATTGTGTTTCTTTTTAAGTAGAAAAAAATTCCTTAGGATCTGACAGGCAGTTGTTTTGGAAAATCAAAACAAAAATTCGATGCAGGCAAAAAAACAAAAGCTGAGAAAAACACAAACGAAAAGTGCCTATTTCATACGAAAACATTATGACCATGGGATAGAAAACCTTTTTTTACATATTTCTAATGATATTTTGCAGTATTTGGCCCTGGATATACTTGACCAATATACCAAGGCATCATATTATGACATAAATTTTTTTTTGACGAAAATCGCAATTTTTTGGTGGTTGTCTCCCCTTAAGCCAATAAAAAGTCAACAATCGAATGACATGAGTACTATCTCATGTTGCGCATTTATTATTTTCTTTGGGTAGCGTTGTTCGGCTTCAACCAATAGCAGTTAGGCCAAACTTGGGTTGGTCGCAGTATAGCTTCATGCTTTTATTCACATCATTGGTACAGATAGTTAACAATAACCAGAAAATGTTATTTTACTGTAATAAAAAAATTATAAAATGAATGAAATAGAACAAAATCGGATAGTATAAATACAGGGTGTTTCAAAATTACAGTGTTGGACAAAACTTTGGCCGAATGGAACTTTTCATCTTTTTTTTATTTTAACACTTCTTAAATTTTGAAAAACTAATCAGTTTGGTACAATATAAATAAATAAACATTTGCTCTACAATAATTATGAAAAAAAAAATACAAATCTTAGTTATTATAAAAAAAAATATCAAAATCATGATGGACATAACTTTGGCCGACTTGTTTTACGTGTCACAAAACAACATAAAAAATGTTAACAAAAAAATCTTAATAGCGTATGCCTTTGCCCTTATTTTTTATTACGTCTACACATCTCTTGTGCATAGAATCAATTAGTTTCTGGCACATTTTCTGTGAGATTTGATTCCAACTTGCTTCAATCGCAACTTTTAAGTCATTTACTGAGTCAAATTGTTTTCCATCGTTGTATACCAAACATACCAAATAACCCCAAAGATTCTCTATTGGATTTAAGTCTGGTAACACTGCTGGCCAGTCCAGAACTTTTATTTTTTTTGCTTTAAACCAGTCCATTGTTGACTTCGCTGTGTGGATGCTGGCATTGTCTTGCTGGAATATGTAGTTTTTTCCTGCCATACGAATTCCAGATGAAAGCAAATTATTCTCCAAAGTTTGTTGATAGTCTGATGCACTGTGTCTTCCATTTAAAAACACTATATTGCTTTTTGCTTTGTAGCCAAATGATGCCCACACCATACAGTATGGAAGATGTTCCTCTTTTGATAAGATCTAACATGTGGTTCATGCATGATGACGCTCCAGCACATTTCAGCCATGTTGTGCGAGCACACCTTAATGCTGCATACACGAATCGGTGGATAGGTCGAGGTGGACCGGTAGCCTGGCCTGCAAGATCACCCGACCTTAATCCCTTGGACTTTTTTCTGTGGGGTCATATGAAAACGATCGTCTACAGCAAAGAAGTTCCTAACATTATGGATCTGCGACAACGAATTGAAAATGCATGCCAAACCGTTCGTAATGCTGGCGACGAACTCTTCCATGACATCAGACGGTCGCTCATGCAACGAGCCGAAGCGTGCGTGCAAGCTGGTGGCGGGCACTTTGAACAATTCCTGTAATTTGGAACCACGGGTTTAGTTGGCTGTATCGTGTAAATAAATCGTTTCCAGACAAAGTGCTATAGAACATTTTCGTCTCCTTTTGACCTGAAGAATATGTCACTAAATTTATTGTACATAATTTTGAAACACCCTATATAAACAAAATGGAACAGGAAAGTGAAAATAAATTTTACAGTAGATTAATATTTTTTTTGTTGTCATTAGTAGGTGGAATATCATTTACTATGTTTACTATTTGTTAAACGCTAATACTATTTATAAGACTATTTAGTGCTATTACAGTAACACTGTGGTGCATTTTTTGAATTTGAACTTGCATTTTTTATTTCTGAAAGTGCATTTTTAAAACTGAACTCAAATTTTTTATTTCTGAAAGCACATTTTTCTATTGAACTCAAATTTTTTTTTCTTGAAAGCACATTTTTTATTTCTGAAAGCACATTTTTTGTTTCTGAAATCACATTTTACCAATTCGAAATCGCATTGTAGCAATCTGCAAAAATGTAAGAAATGCAAAGTGCCATCCGGCGAAATCAGCTGCGGACGCGATCTTCCATCGTCGGTGTGGCTGTTTTCACTAGACTGATATTTAAATAATTATTTTAAACACCTGAATTTCTTAATAAGTATGATCTTCCAGATCACATAATGGTAATTATGTAGATAACGGCCTCCACCCCAACTTGGGTTATTTTCCTACCTTGCGTTGTTTTTTAACATACATCTTGGGTTGCTTAGTGTTTTTTGGAGGGGGGGGGGTGGATGAAATATTTAGTTTTTATTTTTGGTGGGAACGTGTTTTTTTTTCCATTCGAAAGCGATCTCCTTTAGATTTAATGGTGCCGACTTCCTTCTTCCAGAAGGAAGAATGAAAAATGCCATCTGGTGGTAACGGTTGAAGTCAGGCGCGGAAAAGCAGACGATGATGAAAATGGTGTTGGGTAGGTTAACTGAGGTTAGGTTAAAATAAGCTCCCATAAAATAAGCTCCCGTAGCTTTCTGGCAGCCATGTCTGTGACCAGTAGAAAAATACTGACCATTAGCCTCCTGTAACCGGCCAGGGGGAAACCAACTGCCCCCTGTGACCAAACAGGTTGGGGTATGTATCATTAACTTGCCCCCGGAGGGGGACGTCGTACCTTATGTAACGGAAAACAGTGACCAATGAGCCTTACTGAATGAGGCCTGCAGGGCCGATGTGAGGCACGGAGCGTCGAGAGTGGAGAAGTTAGCGGAGATCGCTGTCGAGTGGGGGAGGGGGGGGGAGCCTTTCCACCATAAATAAAAACGGAATTTTTCGTCCACCCCCCCTTAGAAAGACAAAACAACCTAAGATTTATGTTAAAACATAACGCAAGGTAGGAAAAAACGCGAATTGGGGTGGAGGCCGTTATCTACATAATTACCCAAATGATTAGGATTCTCCATCAGTTACTTGTTGTATTGGAATCACTGCCGACCTCGATGACTATTATGTGTATACCTGCCTGCACAATGGTAAAAATAATGTGACTGTCCTTGTTTCTTGTTCACCTCGATAGCTGGCAGCTCTTATTACTGAGGTGGGTTACTCCTTTATCTTAGCGGCTTCGTCAGCTGGCTGACATAGACACCAGAAGTGGGTTCCTTATCTTAAACAGATGAGCAATCTGTTAGCCGCTAAGTTAGAAAACGCTTGAATGAGTTGCGCTGGCTTAGCCACTTGGCCAGCCGGCTGGAGCAGATGCTCAGTGTTAAAATAGGTTGCTGATCAAGGCAAGTAGTGTATAAGGTGTGCTTGATCATTGCCTAAGGAGCTCTGGCTCACGTCATTTCGACGTCATTGATGCTCCTGCCATCTGGTGAGCACCGGCAGAAACTGCCCAATCATATAGTAAGCAGTGGCTCGATCAGGCAGTTTTTCCTGGTGTTCACCAGATGGCGGTAGCATCAATGACGTCAGCCAGAGCTCGGAAGGCAATGATCGAGCATACCTTATACTCTGCTAGCCTTGGTTGCTGGTCAGATATTTCGTAGGTGGCGGCACCCATGTCTGTGCAGATGATGAATAGTCGGTATCGTGGGGGTCTTTGCTATTTGATGTGGATAAAGAAGTCTACGAATTATTGCTAGGTGGTAACATGTTATTATATGCGATAAATGTGAATTACAAGGAGAATCTTGTGACATGACAATGGGCATACATAAAGAATAACTGTGGGTGATCACATTCACTCATTTGACACGCATATAACACTTTTATAACATTTAATTTGATGTTATACAGTCCTATACTTGTATTACACATTCTGCCATATTGACTAGCCTATTATTTCAGCCTAGCGTTCTTCTTGATTTTCCATCCTATCACGTCATCACAGAGTTACTCTGCCAGCCAGCTGCTGAAGTCAGCTAAGATAAAGAATCCGCCTCTGGTTGATTATAATAGTTGATTTATTGAAACGAGTT
Source organism: Rhysida immarginata (assembly GCA_023313115.1). Lineage (NCBI taxonomy): Eukaryota > Metazoa > Arthropoda > Chilopoda > Scolopendromorpha > Scolopendridae > Rhysida > Rhysida immarginata. The sequence goes on from JAHWFO010022854.1 coordinate 26,426, forward strand.
TATTTTATTAAACAATAAATTAATTGGTAATAGAAACCGTTTATTAATATTATGCAGACATTATGATCAACAAATATATTAAAAAAAGTTAAAACACGATATTAAATTAAAAATAAAATTTAGATTAGTTAATAAGCAATAATTATAGTGTTTATTATTTTAACAATTATAAATATTTCAAAACAGTTATTACGAATTTCAAAGCTGATGTTTAAGGAATAATCGATTTTTTTAAAAAATTTACAAAGATGTTGTGCAGATATTAAATTTTTATATATTGATTAAAACATTTCTAAATTAAATATACCTGGTGACCCAAACTTATCCAGCATAATTATTTAGGAACATTGTATGATTCAAACGGAACAAAAAATGTCCTATAAACATTACATCTAGTTTCAATCGTGTGTGAGATATCGACATTTGTCTATTTTCTTGTAGAGTTTTAAAGCAAATAAATAAAACACTTGAGAGTGCAGATCACTTTTATTCTGCATACTGACAGAACATGACATTGAACTACAAAACTAAAATGATACAAGGAATAAGAATAAGAAGAAAGCAACAAATCAATGCCGAGGAAGCCCCTCAAAATGGTTGCCCCCAGCTCCAATTCACTGGTTACATATTCAGACAACTGAGCTCGTAGCTGCCAAAATCTGGTCGGGTGTAATTGCTCGACTACAAGCTTATAGGACAAGTATATGCAAAACAGAAAGAGTACATCTAAGAATAAATAGGTAAACCTACGTTTTTTCTAGGAAAAGACTC
>JAHWFO010022854.1:32484-53140 GCA_023313115.1 Rhysida immarginata
TTAAAATCGTATTAAATTCATTTAAAATCGTATTAAATTCATTTAAAAATGTATTAAATCTATTTGAAAGATTATTAAATTCATTTGAAAGTGTATTAATTCATTTAAAAGTGTATTAAATCCATTTAAAAATATATGAAATTCATTTAAAACTGCATGAAACCAATTTGTAAAAACTGTAAAATATATGATGGATGTATTTATCTTATTAAAAAAATATTGTCGCTAAAATGATCAAATATACGCTGAGGTAAAATTATGCCATCGCAACGGCTCGTTTTTACAAATGAAAAGCAATAATAAATACTTTCGCCTCCTCCTAAATTATTTCTCCGATCTATTAATTGCTACTGGTGCTTTATAGTCTTTATTGTACCCATAATTCTAAAGATATTTTAAAAATCCTTTTTTTCGCATAAGATAGCCTATAGTAAAGAAGCGCCATAATGATCTAGCAAGATTGCGGGGGCTCTTGGGTTCCCGCAATGTTACCAGGATAACGTCACTGTTAGTTGCGAGGAATTTGCTTCTTGCATTGCATGCGAGTCGCAAATGCGAAGCTCCACCTCTTTTTTGCTTGCTTGCGATCGCAAATTGCTTCCTGCATCGCGTCCTAAGTCATGTCAGAGACTAAGGGAGGAGAGAGTAAAATGATTTTGAAATATTTTTAATGGTTATCCAAAAATCAAATAAATATGAAACACAAATCAAATGTTTCTAAAGAAATTTCACACAAGCAACTGTTGACTGGCATGTTAAAATAAGTCCTTCATTTGTTTCGTTAGAGAGTGATTTCTTTTTATCCTGCCTTGAAGCATTTTTAATATCTTTAATATACTGAATGAGGTCATTTTCCAACCAATATAAATGTTCATTAACAACAGCATAAAATTCCATGTGATCTGGATTGCAGTGACGAATATGTTGAACTGAAGTATTCAACAGAGTCAAATCATATAATTCAGTACCTTGCAGTTTTTTGGTAAAATAATAGGCAACTGGAATTGAAAATGGATTGGACAGTCCATGCAAAACAAAACACAGTAAATGATTAGCAAGAGCAGGATCATTGAATTTGAGAAGCATGTTTCCATCTTCCATATCTATTTGGCCAATGAAAGTTGCCATTTTGTTTATCATAATAAACTCTTTCTTTAATTGACATTTCATCTTTGATTAAAATTTTCGTTTCTGAGATGGTTTCGGTCCCAATTATTTCAGATAATCGTGAGTCTACTGAACTTTTTTATGAATTGGGATCCATTACGCCCATCCAGGGCCAATGGACCTGGATTCATGACTGCTATATGATAGTTGCAGCAGCCAGGGGGGAGGGGGGGGGGAGATTGTCTATCACTGATGTTCGCTCATCCAGTGACTAGCTGTGCCTGATGTAGCTTAACTTCACAGAAGTTACAGTAGCGTTCAAAAGTAACTGGTCAAACTGTTTTTCGACATTAAATGTTGAAATATTTGTTGTATATGAATAAGGCTTTAAAATTATTTACTTTAAACCTTTGTAAATATGCCCTGACAAAATTAGCTTATTCAAATACTTGTCTTTTTTTAAAACATAAAAATGCAAATTGAGCGTGCTCAAAAGTAACTGGTCAACACATAACTTACAGAAATAACATAATACATATAAAAAACAAACAAACAAAAACAATGTTTACTAATAAGAACAACCTTTATTTGTTAATATTTTGTTAGATAACCTTTAGACACTAACACAGCTTGACAGCGTCGAGGCATACTATCCATTAAAGCTTCAATTTTAGATTTTTCTCAGAATAAAACAGCCACATTTTGCTTTTTTGCCGGCACATTGACGAGACAACTCCTCCCAGATGTGCTCAATAGGATTTAGATCCGGGAGTTGTGATGGCAAGTTGAGAACACTGATTCGGTTAGAACGGAGCCAGTCTGTGATGACATGAGCTTTATGTTTCGGGTCATTTTCGTGTTGATAGACCCAGCCACGTGGCATATTAGATCTTGCATAGGGCAGCATGTGTATTTGTAAGATATTCTTGTATGCAATTTTATCCATGATACCCTCGACACAGACTAGTGGCCCCATTCTTTAACGGCTGAAGCATCCCCACATCAACACACTTCCTCCGCCATGTTTCATAGTTGGTAACTGGTATTTTGGATCGAATCTGGAACCTGGAGGACGTCTAACATAAGAAATTCTGTCGCTTCCAAACAGAAGGACTTGTCACTCCACAATACTTTACTCCATTCCTTGGATGTCCACTTTTCGTGCTCTTTAGCAAACGCTATCCTGGCTTTTCGGTTTTTCACAGAAATCATAGATTTCTTGGCAGGTCGACGACCAAATAATTGTCCATCACGAAGACGACGTTTTGTAGTCTGCACACAAACTTTGACGTTGTAGTTTTCCTGCATTTCACGATTTAAGTCCACAGCATTCTTGCGAGGAATCGGCTTTTGACAATCTTCGCAAAATATTATCTTCCTCTTGAGTATTGGCTCTTGGTCGACCTGATTTCACAGCTCGTGTGACGACTCCTCGCAATCGAAATCTTCTCATTACAGTCAAATCCCGTTATAACGAAGTTCAAGGGACCATCGGTTTACTTCGTTATAATGAAAACTTCGTTAAATCGAGATTGCAAATTTTTTGAGAATATATGAAAAATACTTGTTTTAAACCGAGAACATACATTCTTTAATGTTTTATCCGTAATTACGGCAAATATCTATCAACATTAGCGTTTTAAATGTACAGTAGTGTTAGGATTGTGAAATAATCTGTAGTATAACCGAGGATTCCGAGTATAATCTCGGAAGCCTTGGTATAACAGTAATGCTTCATCCTTACCGGAAATCATGATTAAAAACGGAGGTTGTATTTTTCGCTGTTAAGTCTTTGCCGCTATAAATAGTAATGTGTGTGCATAATTTCAGTAAATAAATTGAACATGACAAAGTTTTTATTTTTTAATGGTTCTTGCTTTCAGATATTTAAACTAGTTTAACATAATTAAAATACAAGCATTACATTGAGCATGGCCTCCTCTAACTACGGAGGCCATGCACTAAGAGTCCTGTTTGCATCCTTCGTAACATTACGCGAATAAAATAGTTCCGTTTCACGTGACTAAAATAGCTCCATTTTAATGCAATTCTTTAAGTTTTTCCTTCTGTTTAATATTAAACATTGTAGATTTAATTCGAATTTTATAGTACTGTATTGCACGTATTAAAATAATTGAATTTTACCATATTTTTTTGAAGAATTACGAGTGTAACAAAACCTTGCGCCATTCTCACGTGGAACTACCAGAATGCTATCATTTTACTGCCGTTTATTGGTTTAAATTCCCACAAAATATTGATAACAATACATTACATGTACACGGTAATTAAAATAGTGATGAATAAGATGTTTCAAAACAATACTGTATTTCTTAAAAATATTTGTTCGAATAGAAACGTGATCTTCAAATCTTTTTGTTTGTAGGCCTAAAATAATTCGTGTCTTACTAACAAGAGCGGCTATTTTTTTTAATTTGCTGATTTTTACAGATTCGATTTGCCACTTATCTAATGTGCAACTTCTAAATAAAATTTCGTTATAATGAAATTATAATCTTGTGGGGACCAAAAATTTGCTTCATTATAAAGATTTCGTTATAGCGGGATCATAATAACATTAAATGAATAGGATTTTTGCCGGGACCACAGAAAAACTTCGTTATAGTGAAAACTTTGTTACAATGGAATTCATTATAATGGGATTTGACTGTATGTCAGTAACCGCTGATTTATTTAGACCAAATTGTTCAGCTGCTGCCTGATGAGTACCTCCTTTGCTAACGGCCTTCACAACAGTGTTTTTTTACAGGAGAGGAGATATATTTTCGTGGATCCATGGTTAATGAACACCAATGAACCTTACAAAAGTGTTGCATTTGCGAATTCGTGATATAGGACACCCCCGAACCATACAATGAACACGAACAGTTACTTTTGAGCACGCTTAATTTGCATTTTTATGTTTCAAAAAAAGACAAGTATTTGAAAGAAGCTACCGTATTTTCGCGCCTGTAGCCTGCGTGTTATATGTGTTTTTTGTATGAAAGTTTTTCAAAATGCGGGCAATACGAGATGCGGGTTATACGTTAAAATTATGTTCACACTATCACAGTAAATAATACTTTTTTCGTGGGAATTAAACTTGTAAATCATTTACATTTAGGCTGCTCAAACAATAATGAATGCAATAACAGCAAAAATACAACAATATCATCAAACAAATAATAAAAATTTGATTTCGGAAATTTTCGGAGTTATTATCTCTAAAACCAGATGCAGACTTCAATACAATAGTGGCTTATACAAGTATTCATATTAAGGAGATAAAAATATTGTTTAAATCATAAAAGAAATTCGTGTGTCATTTATTTACTATTAATTTCCATTTTTTTATTTAATTTTTTAAAGTTTTATTTTTTTTATTGCCTGTATGTAATCCTGTTTCGTACGTCACGTCTTACTAGAAGCAAACTGATCATGTGATTAATCTTTTGAAAACGATTGGCCCTTATCATTTTTCGTAATTTCTTCTGTGACGTACCAGGTGTGCTGGTAGTCACGTGTGTCTGGCGGAAGGGGGTGGTTATATAGTAATCAAAAGAGATCTTACCTGTATGTTTAGAATTTTGCATTATTCATGGTATTGCGATTGTCCTGTATGTATTAAGTGTATTGAAAACAGTGATTGAGGTCATTAACGGGATGCTGTTGAGGAAATGAAGTGCTATTAAAACGTTTTTTTTTTTTTGTTTTGCATATTTATTTGTTGTTTCGTGTATCCGTATTGTTGTAGCTGTGTTGTGGTTTATTGTTGCGAGAAGTGTGAATGTTTCTTGTGTGTGCTCTGTTGGCGGCTGAAATTTTAATGTGTTTTCCTAGAAGATCAACACAGCCTCCGTTAGAGCATTGTTGTGTGATTTTCAGAGAATAAGTGCTTGTGTAAGAAGTTTTTTTTGTTTGGTTACGCGTGTTTTTTTTGTTGTTCTCGTTGATTATGTGGAATGGTTTCCCCAGCGTTGATTGCCAGGCAATGTATCTATATGATGAGTGGAAAGTTAATATCTAGGACTGTTCGGAATGAAACAAAATGACTCGATAAGTGATTTCAATTTAATGTACCGTAAATATTCTACTATAACCAGCACGTGTTATAATTTTGACTGCGTAACTCTGAAACTATTCATTGGAATTCGAGCAAATTTTAACACTACACACAGTTTCATGTACCCTGTTGTTTTACCAAAAATCATCATTCTAGACGTTACAGAACTTGAGTTATTAACTTGTTGATCTTGGTGGCGGCATTTTTATTTCTGTTCATATCTCTGTTATCGTTCAAATTCGGACCCACGTTCATATGAACTTTTTTGCTTAGAATCACCCATATTACCTCTCCTCCAAGTTTGTACAGACCGTTCAGATACATCCTGTATAACAGATCTTAAATACAAAACTATTAAATTTAAACTGGATTTAATGCTCCAAACATAAGGTAAAGATATTAATGGAAAATATGGAAGGAAAAATTCTGCAATTTGGATTCAAATCAGGGATCACAAATATCATGCTCGTTGTCTCTACCTATTAGGTCATGTCGTGGAATTTTTTGTATGATCTTCAACAGCTTTCTGGTGATTTAGAAAAGAGGAATTCCTGATCTGTGAGCCAGGTGCCAGCCCTATCATTGGGCTTCCACTTTGACTATCTTGTAGTCTTTGGAACTTTGGCTGAGGTCAAAAAGCCTAACCTGTGAGAAGAGTTAGCAATTGGTTGGTCATAAATCCCAGTTAGCCAACTGAAACGTCAACATCACATGGTCAAAACCTGAAGTTAGTGCTCCTGTGGCTAACTGGTTAGGCTAATCGCCTCTACTGAGAAAAAGACTTATTCCAGTGAGAATTTCTCGCTGACTCTTCTCACTGATAAGACTTTTTGACCTTGGAAACATCCTTGTGTCCCGTATCCACACTGGCCCAGTTGGTAGAGGCAACGAGTGTGATACTCATGGTCCCTGGTTTGAATCCAGTTGCATAATTTTTTCATTTCTGTCTTTTCTATTATACTTTTAGATCTTGCATATTTTATAATACAAAACTGTTTAATGCTTTTCATTAAGTGAAGATATTGTTTGGTAATCAACAGGTCATTGGGTCTCTATTATTATTTCTAACTTCAAAAATGGAGGACTTATAATACATTAATGAAAGTTTGAAAAAGCTGATCAGTTTTGCCATTTACTGCTGGCTTTTTTAAACTAATAAGAAGAGGAAATTACAATGCTATTTATACAAGATCGTGAATATAACAAATATTGTGATTGGACAGGGTTCGCACGGTCCTTAAAAGTCCGTAAAAAGTACTTAATTTTAAGTAGTCCTCAATTAAGGGCCCTTAATTTTAAATTATCCTTAAAAAGTGCTTAGCTTTTATTAATTTTGATTGAAATGCTAGGGTTCAGCAGATAAATGAATTTTTGTTCCGATCGCTTTCTGCGATCCTCGTTTCACTTCGCCTCGGTTTTACAACGCCTGGTGTCTCCACCATACACGGACGCGCACATGGCCATTTAAATTCTAGATAGCCCAGCAAGCACTTGGGAGTTGTGAGTGAGTTTTAACGTATTATTTTGAACATGGGATTGTGCGTCTTTAACCCACTATGGATTATGAATGATGATTACAAATCATGGTTAGCATGTGCAAAAAACAAACATAAAGCCATATACCATGTTTGCAACAAAGAAATCGACATTGGAAGAATGGGTGAATGAGCCTTAAAAGTTCATATGAAGGTAAGTTGTATGAACTTTTTTTTTCTGGTGTATTTAGTTTTTACTTGGGATAATTATACTTTAGAAAATCCACCGGTTACCAGATTCATACAAATGATGAATCGGTTTAAAATTTTTGGATTCGATATCAGTGTTTCGGTTTTTAGTGTACAGAGTAAATTTTAGTGGTTCATTTAGCAAAAAATTCCATATTGTACATTAATTTATTCATGCAGCGATTAGTGTTGATTTGTTGAATCAGTTTCTTGACTTTTTAAAACAAAAAAATAAATAAATAAATAAATAAATAAATAAATAAATAAATAAATAAATAAATAAATAAATAAATAAAGCACTGTCTTTGTTTCAATAGTTTACCCACGGTTAAGATAAGGTAGTCGCCATCTAGTTTTCGTGATTTGATATATCGATTTGCTTTTTACAATGGAAAAGTGGATGGAAAATTGAGATAGCCCATGTATCGATATCGAATATCAGAATTTCTGATGTTCCATTTTGGATTAATTATCTATTGAACACCTTTTTAGGTTAATGTATTTAATTGTTACAATGAAAGAAAACGTAAAAACGCGCTTGTTTCGTTTGAAGCCCCCTCCTCACTTCGTACTTTCCCTGCCTTTATTACTGGATTGTCATCTGTTGATAATTATATGCAGTTTTTCATAATACACAGTTATGAATTTTTTAACTCTTATTTTGGGATTAAGTGCACCAAGATCGATAAACAATGACAAACTTTCATCGAAAGTGTCGGCAGCCATATCAATATTATGGCCGCCACTGGCTTTTAAAGAGGTGGATAATTCTAGGCATCCCATGTACAGAAAATAATGAAGGGTACATCTACAGGCTGGAGGGTACATCTACAGGCTGGAGGGTACATCTACAGGCTGTGCAACTACGTCAAATACAACAGTGGACAGTTTTACCAAGAAGAAGGAGACTTTGGATGCCGAAATAATGTGGTGTTTGGAATGTGTTAAAAGTCATTACTCATATAACTCCTGCCAGGGAAATGGAAATTTATTTAAAAATATGTTTCCTGACAGTATAATTGCACAACAATTCTGTTTAGGAGAAAGGAAATGCTCGTATCTTATTAACTTTGGACTAGCACCACATATGAACGAGTTGCCCTTAAAGCATCTAGACAATGTGGATTTCCTCACAATCTTATTTGATGAATCATTAAACAACTCAAACCAAAAAAAAACCAATTAGACATATCCATGTTAGGTACTGGGATGATGATAACCATAAAGTTCATACTTCATATTTCACATCTGTCTTTTTAGGCCATGCAAAAGCTTCGGATCTCATGGATGTATTCTATGAAGCAGTTAAAAGTTTAAAATTAACAAAGCTTTTGCAAATCTCAATGGATGGGCCTAACGTTAATTGGTGTTTTTATAATTAATTGCAAAAATGCTTGGAAAAAGAATACAACACAATACGTGCATGTTTTGGCAGTTGTGGCCTCCACATTATGAATAATGCTTTTCGGAAAGGTGCTTCAGCAACAGATTGGGGAGTTGCAGATGTTTTAGTTGCCTTGTATTGGATATTTAAGGATTCTCCAGCCAGACGAGAAGATTTCTTGAAAAACTCGGTTGTGAAGCAGCTTCCAAATAAATTCTGTAATCATAGATGGCTTGAAAATAGTCCTGCAGCAGAAAAGGCAATTTTATTATGGGAAGATATAAAAGATTATGTTAAAAAAGTAGAACTTGGCAAATACACTAATATCAACAGCAAGTCATTTAAGATAGTTGCTGACGTTACAAAAGACAGCATGTTTGTCATTAAGTTAAAATTCTTTTTATCTGTTGCAAATACTTTGCAACCGTTTCTTGAAATGTATCAGTCAGACAAGCCTCTATTGCCCTTTTTTGGAGAAGATATTTTTCAACTTGTAAAACAGTGTTTCCAAGTATATTGTATTTTAAGACCCGAAGCTTTAAATAACATAACAACGATCGAGAAGCTCAGCAAATACGATTTTGCAGATAAAAAAAGGAATCTCTGCCATTTCAAAAGTTAGTGCAGGTTTTGTGGCAGACAAAATGATAAAAGAAGGTGTGTCCAAAAAGCAGTTTAAAGATGCTAGTATGTTAGACTTCAAACACATGTCAAGTTTTCATATTGACGATAGTTAAAAGCCTCATGGAAAAATGCCCTGTAAAGTATGCTGTTGTTAGGAATGCCACATGCTTAGATCCAAGGTATATGATTCAAGAGGAAGATAAAGCTTACAATAGAATGAAACTGCTTCTTACATACCTCACACAGATAGGCAAAATAGATGAAAAAAATTGTGATGTCTATTTATTAGAATATAAAAAATTTATTGATAAAGTTGTAAAGAAATCACCATCAGAGTTTTCCAAGTTTGATTCGAAGACCACGCGGCTTGATAACTTTTTGTTTCAACGTGTAGCAAACAACAACAATTTCAAAAATATTTGGAAAGTGATGAAAATGATGATGATTTTTTCTCATGGACAGGCCACTGTAGAAAGGGGCTTCTCTGTTAATAAACAGATAGAAGTGGAGAATATGAAAGATATCTCGTATGTGTCTCAGCGTCGTCTTTATGATTTTATACAGTCTCATGGTGATATCTTAAGTGTCCCAATCACTAAAGAGATGCGTAGAGCAGCATCAGCTGCAAGGATGAAATATGAATCTTACCTTGAAGAACAGCGGAAGATGTACAGCAACAATTCTACACAGAAAAAGAGAGACGCTGCTGTGGAGAAGATAGACTTCATGAAAAGTAAAAAACTTGCTTACAAAAAGATATAAAAGACTTGGAATCAACAGTAGATACTCTTGCTGAAAAGGCTGAAGCTCAAAGAGATATTGCTTTGTTTATCCAGTCAAATGAATACAGAAAAAGTGCAAGAGAAAAGCCTGCAGATGTAGATCAAATAGAAAAGGATATTGAGAAGAAGAAAAAAATGGTTGATGACATTTAATATTTGATCATTTAAATATGTAAGTTCAATTTGTAAGTTAATAAAGTACCAAGAATCACGAAAAAGTTCTTAAAAAGCTCTGAAATTTTTTTGACAATAGCCTTTAAACATGGTAAATGTACTTAAAAACTCCTTAAAAAGTACTTAATTTTTTTTGGCTGAATCTTGTATGAACCATGTTGGATGGAATTATATAATTATACATTGTGTTTACGAAGTTTGTGTACAAACTTTTAGGGCTGGTAGAGGACATTATTTTGAATATGTTTTGTTAATAAGCTGGGGTTGTAAATGAATCCTTGAATCATAAAACTATTGTCGGACATCATACTTACAATGGCTGTCTGAGACTCCCTCACAATATTGTCTCTCTTTAATGTATTTCCAAAAAACAGAAAAATTAGAAAATTTATTACTGATGGTCACAACATTATTAATAGCAAAATACTACAAGTTTGTAAAATTACAAAAGGTGTTCAAACTGTTGACCATGAGCAGCAATGATTGCCTCACACCATCTTCTCATTGAATTTCTGATATGGCCAAAAATCCCTGCAGTGTCTCTTACATGGTTACTTGGAGTCACAGTTTACACTTCCGAATCCACAGGAGTATCATACACCACATTCTTCAGATGTCCTCAGAAGAAGAAATCTAAAGGTTTTAGGGCTCATGTATTTCCATGATTCTCAGTTTTCTGTTTTCTAGAAATACATTAACGAGAGAGATAATATTGTCAGGAATCTCAGACAGCCGTTGTATGTCTTATGCTTGACAATTTTTTTTATGTATCAAGTATTCATTTGAGACCTCCAGTTTGTTGGCAAAATACATTTAAAATATCACCCCTAAAGTTTGTACACAGAGTTAAAAAACACCCTGCATACATGTTAGGAATTGTATAATTATAATTGATCACGAAAGGGAGTTAATACAGTCGAATTTTGCTATAAGGATATCCTCAAAACCAGAAAAAAATATCCTTATAAGCGGAATATCCTTTTATCCTGAGTTGGAGTTTTCGTCCACAGCTTGTCCTACGGCAAATTTTTCGGCAATGCTTGCTTGAGTTTCATTAGAATCCAACAATTTAAGAACTTCAACACGATCAGATAGAGATAAGGTTAGGTGAAGTGTACTGAATTCGGAATAACAATCGACAATCGAACAGTGAAGTGTACTTAATTTCGAATGACCCCTTACGGAGTTTATATAGTGGATGCAGTGCTATTACTGACCAATCAGCAATTTCCATTGGCTTAGAGGGAGATACAAAAGTGGATATTATACGCAGAGTATGCATAATACACAGAATGTGTCTGCCAATCACCAGAAACACTAGAGAGAGAATGTGCCTGCCAATGACATCTCAGTGCGTTTAAGAGTTATTTTATCTGTTTAAGTGGAGTTCAACACAAACTTTAGCATAGAAATTTATACATAAGCAGATTATCCTTTTATCCGGTATCCTTTTAAGCGGAGTTAAAATGCATTGAAATCAACTACAGAAAAATGGGACCTGCACTCTTTATCCTTATAAACGGATTATCCTTATATCAGGGATCCTTTATATCGAGGGTCAACTGTAAAAGATAAACGTTGAATGTCAGCTACACGTTGAGAATTTCTATAAGTGAATCTGATTGGGCCTGTCCTTTTTTTGTATGGCTATGTTCATTGGATTGCTGGAGTATTGTAAGTCTTCATGGAATCATCTATTGTTCCAGGGGGATGGTTCCATACTGTATGGTGTCCATAAGATTTTTCTTTTCTTGTGTTTTCCTCTATTTTTTTCATAAAATGAGTACTCGTTATTTTCAGAAGGTTAGGTTGCATTAGGCTCTGTATATGGTGCTTCTGCTTTGTTTCCTTGAGTCCTACTCCTGATGTTATGTGCTCATTATCAAATCCCAATCTGCTGTTTGCCTGCTCTTGTCTGAGATTCTCTCAGCAGAGAATGGTGATTGCCATTTTTGCTCGAATTCTAGTTTGTTGTCTGCAGAAGGCCTTCCATGCATTTCTTCTCTCCAATGTGTTGCAGTCTTTATTTTCTCCCATATTCTACAATGCAATGTCTATAGCTTCAAAGTAGCCAAAAAAATTCTGATAGCATTTCATCAGTCTCGTTATCCAGTGCCAGACAAATTCTGTGAAGCTTTCAGCACAGTCACTGACTGGCACAAACAAATCCCAAAGCCAGAAGAGACTTAACATTTAGTACATTTCTCGGATCATTATACCAAGATTGCAGTTCTAAGCTCTGCAGTATGCACTGCTCAAAATTTAAAACTCATGCATAATGTTTTGTATTTGGAAAGCTTTCCGCGATGCTATTAGAAACTGCCCTGTCATAATCAATACTGACTGAAACAGGAGTAAGACCTGGTATTGCTTGTTTCAGGGTACTAAAGAGCAAATCTTAAGTTAGCATGGTTCTTCCATTTACGTAAATTAATTTGAGCATTTTAAAATAAAATATGATCAACAGATTTGACACACTCACAATCACGAGGTCTTATTATTAAGCTCTGTAATACTTTTACCCTAATTATCGTGTGATGTGTATTTATAGTGGAGTGTTTGGAGATGCAGCTTATAATGACTTAGATGAAATTATTTAAGATGAAATTAATAGACACAAAAACAAACTCCCAAATTAATTTGATTTTCCTTTAAAACTTAATTTGTAATAAGATAGATTATTTTTATTTATTTGCTTTGACAAAGGATAGTCTCTATCCAGAACATCAGCTGTTTTCAGGGTCTTACCACTCTTGTGTCCAATCTTAATTTTTAAAAGGGATATTTAAAAATGAGATTCTTCTTCATTGACATTGAATTACCCTCAATAAAATGTTCAATTTTGCAGGTGAACATTTAGCCCATGAATTTGAAAAAATAACACCTTTCAAAAAAGTTCCTACAATTGATCATGATGGCTTCAAATTATCCGGAAGGTAAATATTAAAAAAAAAATTAACATTAAATTTTTATTAAATATTAATCCCTAGGAATATAATTTGTAAAGATCATACATATAGTAGGACTCTGTCATATGTGTTCCAAACAGAAGTTTGTGCAAAATAGCAAACCCTATTAATTAAATATTTCCTATTCTCAAAACATTTTTTTATTTCTAAAAAAGCACTAAACACTACATTAATAGCAAATAGCATAATGCTGTAAATAATAAAAACAACTTCAAAATGTTTAATACTTTCTCTCTCTTTTCAGTGTTTAGTCAAAAGCAAAAATATGAGCTGCATTAATGCTTTCCCAGAAAAAGAACGTGCCATTGAGCACGATGTTGTGAATTTTAAATATTCTTTTAATTTATTTATTCGAACTGCCAGTGGTATAAATCTGAACCCGCTTTATTGCAAATCTGGCTGCGACAGAGTCCTATTGTAAGCAGATTTTGTATCAACAAGGGCAGTAACCAATCTTATCTATTACAACATTCTAATCTGTTTCTACGAGGGGCACTCAAATTTGACCTAGCTTTTGTTTTTTTAAATTTCATTGTAAAAATCTAAGCTTTCATTGTTGGGATGGCAACTATCTCCTGTCATGCATTTCAGCATCACTCATCCGGTTGCCATGGCAAAGTTTAAACAAAATGGCGGACGGTGATGTGTTGACCAAAGTGGAACAACAAATAATCGTCAAGTTTCTCCACAACAAAAGTGTGAAAGCATCTGAAATTCATCAGAGACTTCAAAGATAGTTTACTGAGTCACGTTTGTCTCGATCATCCATCTTTGCTTGGTGCCAAAAGTTTGAAGGAGGGCGAGAATCCACCGGCAATGAACCTCATAAGGAAAGGCCAGCAACTGCTATCAATAACGGCATCATCGCACGAACAAATGAGCTGATAAGAGACAACAGGACGATTCATGTCCGAGAATTGGCTTCAATACTGAACATTAGCACTGGCAGTGTGGAGACCATCATCCAGAATAAGCTGAAGTTCAACAAGTTCAGTGCCTGATGGGTCCCTAAACAACTCTCCAAGGATCACAGAACCACCCGAGAAATTCAAGATGATACCGTCGGCGACTGTATTCTGGGACATTAAGGGTATCATTCATGTCGATTTTCTGGAAGAACGTCGAACCATAAATGTACCATACTACTGTGACATTTTAAGGATGTCCCTGAAGCTGGCACTAAGGTAAAAGCGACCAGGGCTCTGTGCCAGTGGTGTTTGTTTTCTGCAAGACAATGCCAGACCACACATAGCCGAACTGACTATGGACACACTGACGAAACTCAAATGGGACATCTTACCACATTCTGCATACAGCTCTGATCTCTTCCCTTGTGACTATCACCTTTTTGGACCATTGAAAGAGTTTTTGGGAGGGCAGAGGTTTGGCTCCAACGAGGACGTGAAAAAGGCTGTCCTGACGTGGTTTCAACATCAGCCTGAAGATTTCTACAGAATCGATATCCAATGCTCCCAGAACGCTGGAAAAAATGTGTAGAGAAGCAAGGAGAGTTCTTTGAGAAATAACTGGTGTGTGTGTGGTTTTTTTATTATTTTTTATTTATTTTTTTTTATTTTTTTATTATTTAATTATTTTTTTGTAGTTTCCTGATTTTTATAAAATATTAAGCCCAGGTCAAATTTGAATGTCCCTCATATATAAAAGTACAAGTTTACATTTAAGTGATATAGTAATTTTATTTCTTACAGTGTTGCTGTTCTTCAGTATTTATCACAAACATTTAAGGTTCATGAACACTGGTATCCAAAGGATCCTTATAATCGAGCTAAACTTGTTGAATTTTTGGAATGGTATCTTCCGAGCATGCAATTGAATGTACACTTGTATTTCCAAGTAAAGGTTGTTACTTTTTTTTATTTTTCTCATAGAAAAGATAACTAAAGGGTGGCTCAGATTTTAAAACTCAAATTCTGTAAATACTAAAGCCACTATTGCCCCCCCCCCCCCCCCCCAGAACAACATTTCTACTACTCTGGCAAAAAATATGGAAACACAATGCATGATTTTCAGTTATCAAAATACAACTTGTTTATTTTTAAACAGTGCATCTAAATACAAAATAAAAGTTGTCCAGTTTTTCATTATATATTAAGTTCACATAAAGAAAAAAGAAAAATTATATATCTGAAATAAATATTAAGAAAAAAAGTTATAAAGTGTACAAGCATTGGAAAAAAAAAAGTGATAAACCTGAACTGAGTTGGAAAAAAGTATTGAAACATAACACAAAATTTGCAGACAAACAAATATCAGAATTGAGTTGGGCTTCCGTTAGTCTTAATAAGAACTTTAATCCTATTTGGCAATGATTAAACTATATACGCTACTGGACAGAGAAAGTGAAACACCCTATACGAAACATGGAAACTATTTTTGCATGAAAAATTCATTGTGATATACAAAATAGGCACCTACAGTTTATAAAAAGGGGTCTTATGTAATAAGCAGGCTTCATTAAACTTTTCATATCCACAGCCAACGTTAATTCTACTCTCATCTGAATATACGGTCTTATTACGTATAGGACCTCTTGTCTGGAATGCTTGGACTTTGGCTATTCTGGATAGGCTTTTTTTATAATTTGGAGTACTAAGTTTTAAAATTTGCACTACTATGTTTACACAGGAAACCACCTCTTTCCCACCAATTTCGATGAACTTTAACATATAGGTTGGGGGGTCATTTAAAAGTAACTCATGTAAAAGGGATTAGGTCTATAATACATTTACTTATATTTTTCGATATTTTAAACGAGGTGTAAATTAAATGTTGGGTGCTACAGGATGATGCAAAAGTCTCGCACATCCGAATTCGATTGCTATAAATAGTGCGTGACTAATATAAGATAGAAATTTAAGTCCTGCATCGAAAGCCTCTCTCTGAAACTAATGGACATACATGAGCATAAATTGGAACGATTGATGGGTTAGGAATTCCATGTAACCCGTCCAATTTTATTGAAGATAGCAGGCTAGAAGCAGGATTATTGGCCCCTGTGTTGCGAACAAACCTTGATGTCATCACATTTCAAAGTTACCTCTTTCAAAGAAACGTACGCCATTTTCCAAGAACATTTTCATCTTACTTTGTATTTAGGAAATAAACCCCTAAGTAGCAATGAACACTTAATTTACACCCTGTTTACTCAATATTCCCTATTTCCTGTATTATTCTATATACAGAGTTTATTTTCAACATAAAGAGTCACTTATACATTAAAAATTATATTTCAAAACTCTTCACAAAGCATCTTTATGCCTGTTTTTTACAGTCATGAGCGTTTAAAAAGAAATGCTGAAAACTTAAAAAAATGCCAAATGATCAAATTTTGAAAGGCCATTAATGTGATTTACATTAATAAAAGTTATACAAACATAAAATGTATTGTATATTCAGCTACAGAAAGTTTAGGACAAGAATTTTTTTGGGCAGAAAATGGCTCTTATCTGCATTTAATTTTTAAGTTCATATATTTTTCTTCTATTTTCTCTTTAATTTCTGCAAGATCTGATTTTTTTGCTTTGCCATTTTTCTTGAATCATCTTACTGAATTGTGACCACCCTCGCGTGGGAGGGGCCTACTTGAGGACCCTGGACAAAGCCAACTCCGACGCGGTGGGGGACAAGGGTTTGAGACTTGTGTATGGCTAAAAAGTCCAAACAAGGGACACATAAATTAGAACTAAAACTCTTATTTATTATGCATAATAACCCTTTTATACCTATTAACAACAGAACAATGTCACAATTCAATTGTGTGGCTTGTTAAGCCAAAAAAATTACCATTCAACAAAAAGTAAACGTTTGGTAAACAAATAACATAAAGAATCCCCATAGTGAGCACAACTGAATATTCATTTCACTTTCCCCTTAACACAGCATAAGGATCCCAGGACAGAACCATTAAATTAAACTAAACAACACCCCTTAAATACCAATAAAGGTGCATAAGCACACAATTATCACCCAACTATGATGCGTGCGCCACATTACACACTAAATGTGAACCATGCAACAGTGCATGAATCGGAGGTCATGCTCTCTGCCCTTGCACAACCAGACAACACTTAGCAGTAGGTCACGTGGTCCAAACACGAGCGAGCTAGGAGAGTGTCGCGCCTCCTTTTTAAATTATCCACTGGCCAAACGACCATTGTATCGTGACTGCATCAGAGTCGAAAGGACCACATAGCAGGGAGGGAGGCAGCAACCCCTTATATACTGACTTAAAATTAACCACAGATGCAATGCTCCACCAGTGCGATACTGCGAATCAAGCACCTACAGTGTTCCTGCTACGCACTTGTTATAACAAAGTGCGACTTACTAGCCAGCGGCTACAGAGATCATGTACTCGGAAAACGATTACTTAAAAGCATAAGCTTATACAGTAAAACTAGTACAATATTAACATCACTCTTCTACATGGGGTGCTATACTAAGCAGGCAATCGTCAAAAACTAAGAGGATAAATTACTGTTCCGCTGAACCGCTATAAAGCAGCATTAACCACAGATCACTCAAGGATGCACACTGTCTACTCACGTTCACCGACACTGACGCGGTCCGAACACAACTAAAACTCCCATGGCACTTATTCAATAAAACAGAAAAGGAACAATCTCGTCAAAAAAACTCCTAATTATAACAAACAAGAGCTGTGGCGTATATCTTAATTGTTACAGCCTCCGACAGCTCGCTTAAATAGACAACAATACTCCCATTAACTTGACAATAAATAAACTAGCATCACAAAATCTTAGGTACTACATAAAGATTCGCTTAACCAAATACGTGTGGGTTCAGTGTCAAGGCTCTAATTAACCATAAATAGCAACACAACAGCAATAAACAATCGCCTAGTAAGAAAATATACCGGGCTAATAATCCCACCCCTCAATTTTCGCGATTGATACTAGCCAAACACTACCACTGACAGGAGGATTATTTCCACCCTCGCGAAAGATTATAACGGGGAATAATATGAGCGTATATGACTCTACAACCACCCAATCAAACATACACTGATTACAGTCACAGAATCATCTTAGAGATATGCCTTCCTATTGGCATGTCTCACAAGCTAACAACTCAAAGTGTTGGACATGATGTAAATAAGCAACATGGCATTGGGTTATTGCGTTACGTATCTCAAGAAGAAGCTCTTTATTAAAAATCAGTTTTAAACATTTGGTTTCAAAAATAAGCACTTCAAGGTTTTTAAGCACTGTGCAAACCCTGCTAATGATTAAGACACAAGCCTCTGGAAATAGATATTGCAAGTTCGAATCTTTCCCTTAAGAGCCTTTTTTTTTCCTGCTCAAGTGACTAAATATTTCTCACAATAAATCTTCAGGTAAAATCAAATATTTTTTTTTTTATTTTTGACACTTATAACGTGTGAAAAATTCACTCTTCAATTATTTTCTCTCTCTCTCTCTCTCTCTCTCTCTCTCTCTCTCTCGCTTTATCTCATTCTCTCTCACTCTCTAATGGTCGTAATACAGGGTGTATCTATACATTTGTAACAAACGTCATGGGGTGATTTTTAGGATCAAAACAAGAAATAATGTCCCTTTGAAGTCGTCTATAAATTATATATTTGTTTATAAATAATTGTATATCTATAATACCTTGGTGAGTTTTGAAATCGAATGAATCATTTATAGGAGTCCTATATTTGTGTCAAAACGCTAAAAAAGAATTGTTTTAATACATTTCATGCTAAGAATAATTCTGTAATTAAAATTTTGAAAAGCAAACTAAATCCTACTCAAAGGGTTAAATAACTTCTTATCTGCCATCCCATACGTATAGGATGAAGAGAGCTCGCATTGTACAATCCTCCTTAACACAATCTTTTATATTTTACTTTCCATTTGTAATATCAGCCCTAGTAATCTTACACCTACTATTCTTACAATAAACAGATCTAACAGTCTAACCTCTTTTGCTAACTTAATCTCTTAGTATTCGTTGTTTTTGATTTTAGCCATCCCATAATTTATTCTCAAATCTTAGAAAAAGTGTTACGTAATGCGTGATTTTATCTTCCCCATCCCTCTGTAGCACTATATAACGCTTCCCAAAACCCCCTACCCTTCAAGCATTATGTCATTTGTGGCGTACCCCTGTTATGAATATATGTCATACAGGCTTGAACAAATTAATTGAAACAAATATGTTTTCAGAGACATTTTTTTTCATGACATTTACTGTTTTCGAATGAACGATGATGTCAAAAGCCTACATCCACTAGAAGAAATGATTGAGCTTCTACGAAAGAAAGTTATTCCAGAGCTGGAAAAGAGGTATCCTGATAGAAATGGAGTATTGCAGCAGTAGCTAGCCTGCTGTCACAAATCGAAAATGGTGAAGAAATTTGTGACAGAGCAGGAAATACAGATACTTGATTGGCCAGGGAATTCTCCAGACGTATATCCCGTTGAGAATTTGCGGGCTATGTGCAAAAATCGCTTCCATGCTGTGGAAGCGCTGCTTTTCAAATGCTGCTTAAAAATAGAGGAGGTAATATCTATTCTAATGTATGTAAATGTGAGTTTTCATTGTTACAGAGTTAACATAATAAATTCATTGTTTGTTTTAATTAATTTGCACAAGGGTGTACAGTGCATTATTACAGAGTTACATGTGCACGTACACAGATGTCACTTGTTTTCGTTCACGTCATGACATGTACAGATTATTTTTGGATGAAACCTTCCCACGATGGTAGATCGAGCGTTGAAGTCTGGATCTGGAAGAGCATATCAATGACAGCACTAGTCGCAAGAGGAAGACTAACTCGAGCATTTTTTTACAGAAAGAAACATTGCCCCTATTATAATAGTTTTAATGAATTAATTCATTAGAAAAGAACACATTTACAGAAGATCAACCACTACATGAGACTGATTTCAGTGTAAATAAAGTGCGAAACAAGAATTAAGAAAATTTTGATTCCCATTTATAGTCTGTACATTTTTACACCTGTACATGAGAGTGATCGAACAATAGTTGAAGAGTGATTTTGTCAAACGTTGTAAGTTCCCAAAATAAAAATTATTTTACATGAAACTTTATTGTTAGTAATAGTTTAATTTATTCACGTGAAAAAAAAAAATAAGGGAGACATGAAGCCGCAATGTTTAAATTCACAGGCAAGCGTTCTAACCATAATGCCACTGCTTCAGTTATAATTAATACAGCTGTTTAAGTATATAAGTGGCATCATGACCTTTTGACCTTGATTTTTTTTTTTTTAAACTAAGTCTTATTGATCTAAATCCTTTTACATGAGTTACTTTCAGTTGGTCCCCAACATATATACGAGAGTTGGGGCAAAAGTCATGGCAACTATTTTTTTTTTTGAAGATACCAGCCCGGTTGGAAAATGTGACATATTCAGACGAAAGAACAGGGTGTTAACTACATGTGTGGACAATGAATAGCACTGAAAGATCGTAACACTAATTTATTATGGTAGTATACAGGACAATATGGCCTTCATGGTGCAAAAGAATGACATCACAGTACACATAAAGTTGACATGACAAACCTGGGCCTAAAGACCCTCAAAGTAGTCCCCTGCTACTGTCGCCACACGCTGCTCATCACTGTCGTCCCAAACGTTGCTCATCACTGGTTGACACACGTCCTTGCTGAAACTTTCCTACCCACCGTGCTACTGTACGGTATGATAGGGCATTATTCCCAAGGGCTTCCACAAATTCACTCGCGACATTCCATCGTATTTCTCCCTCGGAGAACGGCTATTTTGATGTAAGCGCGCTGCTCAACACGGGTTA